>JANEHK010001737.1:0-11602 GCA_025960845.1 Tachycineta bicolor | reverse complement strand
TTTTGTTTTGTTTTGTTTTGTTTTCTTTTTAAAAATCACCTTTAATTGGTGTCTGAACATTGGACCTTAGGATGATGACCCAGAGGAGAAAATTAGCTGTGGGACACTGAGCGGTTGGATGCTGAAGTCACCAACAGATGCAGCTGAATTGAGGTGAGACCCCCTGGAAAATAGTGGTCAGACACTGGTCTGCCAAGAGATGCATCAGTATTGAGGCAGAAGCTTGCTGTCATTGCAGATAGAATGCAAGGCTGAGCTGGTAAGGGGAACAGGGGGCAGTTTCTTGAAAAAAGTTGGAAGGCTCTGAGTACTCACTTCCCTGCCCCATTGACGACGGCAAGCATGGAATGCGAATTTGCTGCTGCATTGAAGTTATTTATTATTATACTCTTTGTGAGAGGAAAAACAGTAGCAGAAAAAGTACTGCAAAAACTGATTAACTGGGTGCGGGGAAATGGACATTTAACAACCCGCCAACGCTGCAAAGTCAGGGAGTCGCCATGGGGCCCCTGCTGTGCCCTCCAGCACCCCGGCTTGCCACTCCCGCCCCTGCCGCCCCATTGCCTGAGCACTGCCGCCCCTGCCGCCCTGCAGCAACAGGCAGGACAAGGAGGAAGCAGCCCCCAGGGTTCCACTGCTCCCGCCACCCTGCAGCAACAGGCAGGACAAGGAGGAAGCAGCCCCTGGGAGTCCGCACCGCACCACCACGCCGCCACCACCATGGGCCATGGCCAGGGCCGCACCACCGCCGCTCCCAGCGCCGCCGCTCCCACAACACATGCGCCGACTGCCCTCCCTTTCTCAGTTGTGCCCGAAGAGACATCGGTCGACCAAGAGAGGGGAACCGGTGACCCCTGCTGTCGCCCACCTTCCCCAGACAATGTTCACTGCGGGACGAATTAGAGGAGGACCCCGATGATGGAGCAGAACCCATGGCAGAACCCACGATTGGTATAAAAGAACTGTGATCAAATTCAGGCAGTGATGCAGCACCTGAACGAGCAAGCGCATGCAGAAGCTAAGATGATGCTGGAAAAAGCCCGAGAACTATCTACAATAAATGCTAAAAATCAGGAGGAGTCAACATTGTTTAGCTCCCAGTTAACTCCAATGCAACAATTGCTAGAACAAACTGCAGAAAGCAATTCCCAGGCAACACCTCTGCCTTCCCCATTCCGTGACTCAATGGTCCAGAATTATACATGATGCTATACTAGAAGGACAGTGGGAACCTGCAGGACACATGGCATGTCCTGTAGCGTGTCCTGTTGTGCTCAGAGATGGCAATCCTGTGTATGAGCAGCATGAATGGAAAATTTTGCAGCAAGAAAAAAATACAGTAAAGGAGCACGGCTTGAAATCTGAAAGTGCTTGAACTATGTTAGATTGGATTCATTCTGCAGATACCAGTTCTCCAGCCTGGATTGCCCCCAGTCTGATCACCATCATTGAACTGTTAATAAATATATTTACAACTCTGTTATTAGTATGTTACTGCTCAACAGCTTCAAAGGCAGGCACCTTCCTGGACATTCATTTCTTGCGCCTGTGGCATTCCAGTCCCTGAATGCTACAGATGGAAAACAAGCAAGAAGTACAAATAGCAGTACTCCATTAAGAGAGATTTTTAATCATGGCTGTGATTCATCATCCACAGTCTTCGTGGTTTTAGAAATTTGTATTGCTGTGCAGCTGGATACCAACCCTGATTGGATGTTTCTTCTGTTGTTTTGCCATGACATTCATGCTTTACTGCGTGCACCGACTGACATATGTCTCAAAAACACCGCGCTTCGGCATGATTGATGTGACTGACATACAAATTTTCATAATAATCATGCATTTACTGGCAGTGATTGAAAGACCATCTTTTTAGCAATCTCTAATTCCAAGACTGAATATTCAGGTGAAAGTACTCCCAGCTCTTTGTACTGTAGCAGGAACCATATTCTCCTGTACAAACTAGAGTTGGCAAAAATTGATCCACTTTAGCAGGAACAAGTGTCCTCTCACCTTTTCTTCATATTGGCTCTGTGACTGCCTTGGCTGCAATGATCTACAAGAAATCTGCTGTACAGCTCTTTGAGAGGCATCTCTACCCCTACATCCTGACTTTTAGCTTTGTGTTTGCCAAGATCACAAGTCAACTGGTAGTTGCCCACATGACCAAAAGTGAAATGTATTTATATAACACAGCATTCATAGGCCCAGCATCGCTGTGCCTTGACCAGTGTTTTAACAGCTTTATTGTTAAGTATATTGTCCTCTGGATTGCCCTGATCCTGTCCCTGTTTAACCTGCTCCGATCCTGTGACAGCAAGTGCATCCAGAATTGCTGCCCACCTGCACATTCACATGTTCCACATCAAGGGCTGCCCCATGCCCTCGAACCATCACTAGGGATGGAAGTTGCCACAGCGGAATGGAAAAAAGTTAGGTTTCTACAGGAATGGATGAAGACTTGTAAGAGACAAATGCTAAAAGCAGATGAGAACAAAATAATTTATAAGAATCAATGTTGTATAACTTTTCTTCTTTGTTATCACTAACACTTCTTAACTAGTCTCCTGCCTGAGAGAGTGAATTCTGAGTTCACCCTAGTCAACTCTCCATGTAGTCAACTCTGTTGGTTCCAAGCCTGGAAAAGCATGCAGGAAACAAATGTTCTGTCTTTGTGATTACTTTGATTACTAATTTCTCTCTATATAGGGAATGGATCCCCACCATCTGGAGTTTCTAATGTAGTATAATTACAGCTGCAATCTGACTTGCTTTTAATTTTAATATTTCATCATCTTTTAGTGAAATACTTGTTTAGTGTCACTTGGAATTTATTTACTAAAGACTTAAGTTGGTAAAAATCCAAAGATATTTCACTAAGTTGTGTGGCTGCAGCAGCTGCCAAGTAAGAGCCAAGCTGGGGTGGTTTTTACTCGTGCATTGCTGACAAAGTGGTTTCATGAGGAACAGGGTCACAGTAAGCCTTCTGCATGCAGTGAACACCGCAAGCCCTCTGAAGATAAAAAGCCAGATGGTCAGCCCTGGAGAAGATAAGAGGAACACTTCTGGCCAGAGCAGCTAATCTCAAATTTGTCCCAGACTGACAGATCTCCAAGGGCCCTGGAATCCGTCACTCTGAAACCTGCTGGTCAGCGATCAAGACACCTCTGAGGTGAATTCAACAACAGCTGCACCCAAGCCTTTGAGCTTTGCATCTGGGCCACAATGGATACCGAGTAAATGGACTCGGCCAGCAAGGAAGGAAAAGAAGGAAGAAGAGCACAGATCATCAAGTCCTTGCTGAAACAGCTGGTAGCTGAGGCCACTGGTGAGCAATGCCCTCCTGACCCAGACTGGGTTGTAGCGTGCATTTTTGATCGCCAAGGCCCCTTGGGATTGTTAGAACTTTCCCAGGACTTGCATGAGTGGCAAGAAAGAGCGTCCTCAGTGTCAGGAAGTAATAGTTATAGAAGTGAGCTGTGGAGTTTGTGGTGCACAATTTGAGAGAGAGACACCAAAGCTTTGGTGTAAGGGTTGTTTGTGTGACCATTGTATAGTGGTACCCTTGGTGTTTTGTATCAAGCTGCACAGGTAGTATTGAGAATACCTAACCCTGTTCCTGAAGATTTTGGTGGAGTAGCAGATTGGAGATTTGCGCAGACAGGGTGGGCCATTAAGAGAGAGATATGGCAGGTCCGCATGGTAAACTCTCTCGCGTGTTGCACGCCTTTTGCTCATGGTGCCAACAAGTGTTACAGGATCTTCTCAACTAGCTCATCAGTTTTCTAAGAGAACTAATGTATGGGTGACATTTGCCAAAATGACTGGACAGGATTCTATTCGCCTTAGCCTGGCCAATCCCCAAGACCCATTCAGAACTTGTTTAACAGGAACACTCCTTTGGAGCCCTCATGAATGAACCTTTAAGGTTATGTGAAAAAGGAGACATTTCTGAATTTTACCGTGGCAAACAGCACAGTGTGGTTGTCAGATTTCACAGCCGCCCAGGCTGATGAAGGCTGGCAGTGTAAAAATTACAGAGCAACTTAATGATATGCTTACTTCACCACCTGAAGAATTAGACCTCCTTGAATGTATGAATGCCAGCCTTATGAACAGAAGGGAGGGAGGTTGGGTTTCCTTTGAGCCCCCCACAGAGCAGTGTCTAAATATACATAGCCAGAAATGGGCTGAAATAAATTCAGCTTGACTATCTAGTAGCAGTGGACACCAACAACTTTATTCCAAATATAATTTGACTGGGAAACAAGCATGACACCTTCCACCAAGAACATTTTTAATATGTAGGGACTGCACTTGGAATGGAGTCCCAGCCAGCCCACATGGGGGCCCATGCTATTTAGGGAAGCTTGCCCTGTTTCACCCTAACATAACCGCATTGATGACTTTAGCAAAAATCACTCAGAGAAAACGTGCCATACATGAGTTGGACTGTACAGATGTAAAAAATCCCAAATTCTGGTCCCAAGCTAGGACAGTGTTAACATCCATGTTTATACCTGGAGCTACAGCTGCTAGAGCAATGACCACATTTAAGCAGATAGCATGCTGGACAAAATCAAAATTGAATGTCACTAGCCAAATTTTAAATGAGTTATCAGTGGATGTTACCAGTGTTAATCATGCTGTTTTGCAAAACCGTGCTGCGATAGATTTTTGCTTTTAGTACATAACCATAGGTATGAAGAGTTTGAAGGAATGTGTTACATAAACCTGTCTGGCCATTCTGGATCAATTCACAAAAATTACAATTAATGAAGAACAAATAATTTAAAAGAAAGTGATAATGCATTTAAATATTAGTTAAGTAGCCTTAAAATTACAAGATAGCTGAAGTATGTTATCAAACAAATGTTTGTTATATCATTACTTATATTATTAGGATTATTAGTACTAAGTTGTATAATGTCATATATTAAGAATATGTTGCGTAAGACAATATCTAATGCCTGGCTTGTGCAAAAGAAAATGGGGGAATTGTAGCAGGATTTTTGGAGACAGACACAGAGAGGCCGGACAATGCTGGGAAAGTTCTGCTGTTTTAGCACTGTCAAGAACGTTGAGCCTGAGAACCAGGACACTGAGCCTGAGAACCAGCTTTTTCCCTCAACAAAGTATAAACAGGTAACTGCAAAGGAATGCTTATGCATATAACACTAGCCAATAGTAGTAAAATGCCATGTGAACAGCTTGTGCACAAGAATGATATATGTATAAAAGAACCCTGTGTACGCTCAATAAATGGAGCATACACCACTACATCTGTGAAGAAGGTGTTTGACTCTGGCTGTTCCCCGTGTTTTTGTTTTTGTTTTGGTTTGGTTTTTTTTGTCTCAAAAAATCAACTTTAGCTGCCAGACCTCTTGTGGCTGAGACAGGAGGGGCACAGCCCCAATGTTCCCCTCTCTGTGACACCACAGCTGGGGGCAGCTCCAATGTTCCATGCCTTGGAGATGCTTCAAGGGAAGCATCCACAGCCACACCCCCTCATCAAACTGACCGGCCACTGAGCACCCCGGCATGGACTGATGTGCAAACCTCTGCACTCAGCTCCAGCAAGGTCCTCCGCACCACCGCCACAGTGCCACAGGCAAGTGGCACAGAGACTTACAGAGCTCTGCCCAGAGGCCACAGGGAAAGTGCAGGAAAGAACAAACACAAACAAAAGAACCCAACAAAAAAACCCACCAAGAAAAGGCCACTCTGCCCCCAGCAGAGCTGCTCCCTCCTTCAGGATTTTCAGCTACACTAACACACAGCACAGGAGACTGCAAGCAATGACCATTCCTCAGGCACATCTGCTGCAAAAACAGGTTGAGGATAGCCTAGTGGAAGGACTCTTCTCAAGGCAGTGGAGAAAGCCCCTTTGTCTTTCTTCTTTTCTTCTTTTCTTCCTTTCTGTCTCAGAACCAGCTGCCCGTACTCTCTCAAACTCTCTGCTTCTCCACCTCAGCCCTGCTACACAATTGCTACAAGCACCAGCATCTGCCCCAAACTGCCTCTTGCTTGCCCGCCCCCTACTCCAACACCCCATCCCCCCTTTCAATTCCTATCCCTCCCAACTTTCACAAACCCAATCACACTGCAATTCCCACATTACACTGCTCCATGCCACACCAAACCACAACAGACCAGGCCATGTCTTCAGGCCACCAAGTCCCCCCTGCAACCAGCCCTTGCACATTTCCAGCCATTCCAGGGCAGCCGCAGCTTTTCCATCCACTCTGGCCCAGGGCCCCACCACCCTCCCAGGGAACAAGTCCAGCCCCACACCCCAGCTCACCTTGCCTCCTAGCAGCATCAAGACTTTGCTTGCGTCCTGCTGCTGCAGGCCCTTGCCAGCAGGCTCTCCCAGCCACCACTGCCCCTGCTCTTCCCTGATCAGGGCCACAAGCTGCAAGTTCATTTGCTCCCTGGGTCAACGGCCCAGCCCCAAGCCAGGGCCAGGCCCTTTCCTGAGACCTCTGCAGCCTGCTCAATGCTCGCAGCTCTGAGGCGGCTGCAGCTCCAGCAGCCTTTGCACACTGCTCCCGGGGATGCCCAGCCTGCCACTCTTGGCCTGTCTGTGCCAGGCAGGGGCCTGCACCCTGCACTCCATGATCCTGCTGCCTCCCTCTCAGCTTGGCCTTGGTGTCTCCTCCAGGTGCTGCCTGTAGCAGGATTTTTGGAGACAGACACAGAGAGGTCTGACAGTATTGGGAAAGTTCTGCTGTTTTAGCACTGTCAAGGATGTTGAGCTTGAGAACCAGGACACTGAGCCTGAGAACCAGCTTTTTCCCTCAACAAAGTGTAAACAGGTAACTGCAAAGGAGTGCTTATGCAGATAACACTAGCCAATAGCTAGTAGTAAAATGCCATGTGAACAGCTTGTGCACAAGAATGATATATGTATAAAAGAACCCTGTGTACCCTCAATAAATGGAGCATACACCACTACATCTGTGAAGAAGGTGTTTGACTCTGGCTGTTCCCCATGTTTTTGTTTTTGTTTTGTTTTGTTTTGTTTTGTTTTCTTTTTAAAAATCACCTTTAATTGGTGTCTGAACATTGGACCTTAGGATGATGACCCAGAGGAGAAAATTAGCTGTGGGACACTGAGCGGTTGGATGCTGAAGTCACCAACAGATGCAGCTGAATTGAGGTGAGACCCCCTGGAAAATAGTGGTCAGACACTGGTCTGCCAAGAGATGCATCAGTATTGAGGCAGAAGCTTGCTGTCATTGCAGATAGAATGCAAGGCTGAGCTGGTAAGGGGAACAGGGGGCAGTTTCTTGAAAAAAGTTGGAAGGCTCTGAGTACTCACTTCCCTGCCCCATTGACGACGGCAAGCATGGAATGCGAATTTGCTGCTGCATTGAAGTTATTTATTATTATACTCTTTGTGAGAGGAAAAACAGTAGCAGAAAAAGTACTGCAAAAACTGATTAACTGGGTGCGGGGAAATGGACATTTAACAACCCGCCAACGCTGCAAAGTCAGGGAGTCGCCATGGGGCCCCTGCTGTGCCCTCCAGCACCCCGGCTTGCCACTCCCGCCCCTGCCGCCCCATTGCCTGAGCACTGCCGCCCCTGCCGCCCTGCAGCAACAGGCAGGACAAGGAGGAAGCAGCCCCCAGGGTTCCACTGCTCCCGCCACCCTGCAGCAACAGGCAGGACAAGGAGGAAGCAGCCCCTGGGAGTCCGCACCGCACCACCACGCCGCCACCACCATGGGCCATGGCCAGGGCCGCACCACCGCCGCTCCCAGCGCCGCCGCTCCCACAACACATGCGCCGACTGCCCTCCCTTTCTCAGTTGTGCCCGAAGAGACATCGGTCGACCAAGAGAGGGGAACCGGTGACCCCTGCTGTCGCCCACCTTCCCCAGACAATGTTCACTGCGGGACGAATTAGAGGAGGACCCCGATGATGGAGCAGAACCCATGGCAGAACCCACGATTGGTATAAAAGAACTGTGATCAAATTCAGGCAGTGATGCAGCACCTGAACGAGCAAGCGCATGCAGAAGCTAAGATGATGCTGGAAAAAGCCCGAGAACTATCTACAATAAATGCTAAAAATCAGGAGGAGTCAACATTGTTTAGCTCCCAGTTAACTCCAATGCAACAATTGCTAGAACAAACTGCAGAAAGCAATTCCCAGGCAACACCTCTGCCTTCCCCATTCCGTGACTCAATGGTCCAGAATTATACATGATGCTATACTAGAAGGACAGTGGGAACCTGCAGGACACATGGCATGTCCTGTAGCGTGTCCTGTTGTGCTCAGAGATGGCAATCCTGTGTATGAGCAGCATGAATGGAAAATTTTGCAGCAAGAAAAAAATACAGTAAAGGAGCACGGCTTGAAATCTGAAAGTGCTTGAACTATGTTAGATTGGATTCATTCTGCAGATACCAGTTCTCCAGCCTGGATTGCCCCCAGTCTGATCACCATCATTGAACTGTTAATAAATATATTTACAACTCTGTTATTAGTATGTTACTGCTCAACAGCTTCAAAGGCAGGCACCTTCCTGGACATTCATTTCTTGCGCCTGTGGCATTCCAGTCCCTGAATGCTACAGATGGAAAACAAGCAAGAAGTACAAATAGCAGTACTCCATTAAGAGAGATTTTTAATCATGGCTGTGATTCATCATCCACAGTCTTCGTGGTTTTAGAAATTTGTATTGCTGTGCAGCTGGATACCAACCCTGATTGGATGTTTCTTCTGTTGTTTTGCCATGACATTCATGCTTTACTGCGTGCACCGACTGACATATGTCTCAAAAACACCGCGCTTCGGCATGATTGATGTGACTGACATACAAATTTTCATAATAATCATGCATTTACTGGCAGTGATTGAAAGACCATCTTTTTAGCAATCTCTAATTCCAAGACTGAATATTCAGGTGAAAGTACTCCCAGCTCTTTGTACTGTAGCAGGAACCATATTCTCCTGTACAAACTAGAGTTGGCAAAAATTGATCCACTTTAGCAGGAACAAGTGTCCTCTCACCTTTTCTTCATATTGGCTCTGTGACTGCCTTGGCTGCAATGATCTACAAGAAATCTGCTGTACAGCTCTTTGAGAGGCATCTCTACCCCTACATCCTGACTTTTAGCTTTGTGTTTGCCAAGATCACAAGTCAACTGGTAGTTGCCCACATGACCAAAAGTGAAATGTATTTATATAACACAGCATTCATAGGCCCAGCATCGCTGTGCCTTGACCAGTGTTTTAACAGCTTTATTGTTAAGTATATTGTCCTCTGGATTGCCCTGATCCTGTCCCTGTTTAACCTGCTCCGATCCTGTGACAGCAAGTGCATCCAGAATTGCTGCCCACCTGCACATTCACATGTTCCACATCAAGGGCTGCCCCATGCCCTCGAACCATCACTAGGGATGGAAGTTGCCACAGCGGAATGGAAAAAAGTTAGGTTTCTACAGGAATGGATGAAGACTTGTAAGAGACAAATGCTAAAAGCAGATGAGAACAAAATAATTTATAAGAATCAATGTTGTATAACTTTTCTTCTTTGTTATCACTAACACTTCTTAACTAGTCTCCTGCCTGAGAGAGTGAATTCTGAGTTCACCCTAGTCAACTCTCCATGTAGTCAACTCTGTTGGTTCCAAGCCTGGAAAAGCATGCAGGAAACAAATGTTCTGTCTTTGTGATTACTTTGATTACTAATTTCTCTCTATATAGGGAATGGATCCCCACCATCTGGAGTTTCTAATGTAGTATAATTACAGCTGCAATCTGACTTGCTTTTAATTTTAATATTTCATCATCTTTTAGTGAAATACTTGTTTAGTGTCACTTGGAATTTATTTACTAAAGACTTAAGTTGGTAAAAATCCAAAGATATTTCACTAAGTTGTGTGGCTGCAGCAGCTGCCAAGTAAGAGCCAAGCTGGGGTGGTTTTTACTCGTGCATTGCTGACAAAGTGGTTTCATGAGGAACAGGGTCACAGTAAGCCTTCTGCATGCAGTGAACACCGCAAGCCCTCTGAAGATAAAAAGCCAGATGGTCAGCCCTGGAGAAGATAAGAGGAACACTTCTGGCCAGAGCAGCTAATCTCAAATTTGTCCCAGACTGACAGATCTCCAAGGGCCCTGGAATCCGTCACTCTGAAACCTGCTGGTCAGCGATCAAGACACCTCTGAGGTGAATTCAACAACAGCTGCACCCAAGCCTTTGAGCTTTGCATCTGGGCCACAATGGATACCGAGTAAATGGACTCGGCCAGCAAGGAAGGAAAAGAAGGAAGAAGAGCACAGATCATCAAGTCCTTGCTGAAACAGCTGGTAGCTGAGGCCACTGGTGAGCAATGCCCTCCTGACCCAGACTGGGTTGTAGCGTGCATTTTTGATCGCCAAGGCCCCTTGGGATTGTTAGAACTTTCCCAGGACTTGCATGAGTGGCAAGAAAGAGCGTCCTCAGTGTCAGGAAGTAATAGTTATAGAAGTGAGCTGTGGAGTTTGTGGTGCACAATTTGAGAGAGAGACACCAAAGCTTTGGTGTAAGGGTTGTTTGTGTGACCATTGTATAGTGGTACCCTTGGTGTTTTGTATCAAGCTGCACAGGTAGTATTGAGAATACCTAACCCTGTTCCTGAAGATTTTGGTGGAGTAGCAGATTGGAGATTTGCGCAGACAGGGTGGGCCATTAAGAGAGAGATATGGCAGGTCCGCATGGTAAACTCTCTCGCGTGTTGCACGCCTTTTGCTCATGGTGCCAACAAGTGTTACAGGATCTTCTCAACTAGCTCATCAGTTTTCTAAGAGAACTAATGTATGGGTGACATTTGCCAAAATGACTGGACAGGATTCTATTCGCCTTAGCCTGGCCAATCCCCAAGACCCATTCAGAACTTGTTTAACAGGAACACTCCTTTGGAGCCCTCATGAATGAACCTTTAAGGTTATGTGAAAAAGGAGACATTTCTGAATTTTACCGTGGCAAACAGCACAGTGTGGTTGTCAGATTTCACAGCCGCCCAGGCTGATGAAGGCTGGCAGTGTAAAAATTACAGAGCAACTTAATGATATGCTTACTTCACCACCTGAAGAATTAGACCTCCTTGAATGTATGAATGCCAGCCTTATGAACAGAAGGGAGGGAGGTTGGGTTTCCTTTGAGCCCCCCACAGAGCAGTGTCTAAATATACATAGCCAGAAATGGGCTGAAATAAATTCAGCTTGACTATCTAGTAGCAGTGGACACCAACAACTTTATTCCAAATATAATTTGACTGGGAAACAAGCATGACACCTTCCACCAAGAACATTTTTAATATGTAGGGACTGCACTTGGAATGGAGTCCCAGCCAGCCCACATGGGGGCCCATGCTATTTAGGGAAGCTTGCCCTGTTTCACCCTAACATAACCGCATTGATGACTTTAGCAAAAATCACTCAGAGAAAACGTGCCATACATGAGTTGGACTGTACAGATGTAAAAAATCCCAAATTCTGGTCCCAAGCTAGGACAGTGTTAACATCCATGTTTATACCTGGAGCTACAGCTGCTAGAGCAATGACCACATTTAAGCAGATAGCATGCTGGACAAAATCAAAATTGAATGT
>JANEHK010001736.1:0-11604 GCA_025960845.1 Tachycineta bicolor | reverse complement strand
ACTTCAGCTAATTCAGCAACTTATTATCTTAACTTTCCTAAAAATCCTTAGTTCCTCAAAATGAACGTCTCATTCCCCACTTCTTCTTTGAAATGAGTAAATTCTTTTACTCAGTATACAGAATCTTCCTCATCTATCCAAGCTGTACAGCTAGTGTCTCTCAAGACTAAGCCATACACCTTTGACAGTGATGTTAAAGCTGCCACTTGTCGTAGCATCCTCCAATTCCAAACAAGTATTACAATGGATAACACTAAACTTATGCTGACCAAAATAAGCAATACAACTATAGGGTGGATTAAGGTATTCAATATTCCGGTTGCTGTTGGTGACCATCCAAAAAGCACATCCCACCAATGATGAGACAAATGCCTTTTAAAAACTCCTTTGATGGTCTCTGTGTCATGGTGTATAGTAATTAATGTCTTTTTCCCTTCATCTCTAATCTCTTTTAAGATTTCTCTCAATTCATGATGTTTCAACAATTGAGCAACTAAAGTCAAATTCATCCCTATGGGCACAGGCAGTATCTTCTGAACAGTGGCTAGGTTGACTTTTATATATTGCTGTGATATTACAGGTACCCGATAGGAAAAATCACATCCCTTAATTCTAACAAAATTACACACAAATTGAATTGAGTCTCATTCACAATTTGGTTGTCTATCTTTACGATGGGGCACGCTGTCCTGAGACAGACACAACCTTGTCCTATATACACGAGTGAAGTTGTCTGCTTGCCTGGATGTGTTTCAAAGTGATAAATACTTTGGTCTGTGTCTAAACAAGTGTCTTTGTCACCCTCTAATGTCCCTTCACATATGTATCCTAGTTGTCTCCTCACAGTACAGGGCTCTAGATTAATAGTTTGCCACTTTCCTTTAATTTCTCGTGCCCACATTCTGTGTTCAGAAGGGTACAATACAGTTCCTTCATGGTTTAATCCTAAGGGGACTATTGGGTGTATTGAGTCCACTGAGGCATCGTGTATAGTTAAAACAAAGGCTGTCATTACACTAGTCACAGGGTTATAGGTGAAATTGACAAACACCCACCAGGACTGAAGTTCCCTCTCCATATCAGAGGCATTATCCCAGACAATTTTGCGAATTTCAGCAGAGAATATTCCTTCTCCACCTTCCCTGATAACTGCGGCAGCCACTGATTGCATCCACAGTTGTTCCTGAGTACACCCTAGGGCCAACGAGATGTTTTCACTAGCTGTGCCTAGTGCGTTAATTATTACTTCATGATCTCGCTCCTCTGTGTCTTCCCATTGTGGTAATATCTTGGTCAATTTCCAGTGATTGTTACCTAGTGCTAGTAGAGAGGATTGCAAAGGTTGTTGTAGTTTGACTAAATCGCTCCCTATTGTGGTTAATTTATTCAGTAACACTTCTGAATCTATTGTGTTCAGCACTCCCAGTCCTGTTCCGAGCAATCCAGTGAGATCCCTCTTGTTCCTGAAATTGGGAAGCATACTTTTTTGAAGCCAAGTAGTCCAGTCCATAAAGGAGTTCCTGAGAAATGGGGCACTTTCTGGCCGAACGTGTGAAGCATTTACCTGTACTCCCATTTCTACTCGTTTTAAAGACCACTTTGGGTTAACTATTAGCTTCTGAACTCCTGTCTTCTTAATAGCGTATGGCCCAATTTTGGTAACTAGAGGAGTTATTTGTTCCTTCACTTGTGGAATAGCTGGCATCTTGGTGATCACAGCCTTTCTTGGCACTGGTGGAGTAATTTTGGTCTGGTTCTTATAGTACTCAGTACATACCTGAGTGATGTTAAAGTCAATGTCATACCCCTTTATCGCACACCCCTCTATTTTGAGCCTAAACTCTAGACATGTACTCAAGCATTTATCACAGCATTCAGGACTGACCCTGATGAGTTTCATGGGTGGATGGTAAGCCTCGTGGAACCCATCCTGTACAAATGCATACTTACATCCCCAAACATTTCTTCCCTCCCACAAGCTTGCATTTGTGACTTTTAGTATCCTGTTTAAAGCCTTACGAGAGTAAGGATCATAAGCTCTTCCTTGGCACTGGTATATCCCAGTCACATTATACCTT
Organism: Tachycineta bicolor; assembly: GCA_025960845.1. Lineage (NCBI taxonomy): Eukaryota > Metazoa > Chordata > Aves > Passeriformes > Hirundinidae > Tachycineta > Tachycineta bicolor. Next base: position 9,526 of record JANEHK010001736.1, on the reverse strand, counting down.
CGTGGTATTGTGTTGACTCCTGTTATGGTTAAGGTAATTACTACAACAGTTATAACTTTCCACATAATGTCCAAAATAACTCTTAGTCCATTTATTCGTTGTTCCGAGTGAGCTTCAGCTTCAGTTCGTTATCGCCTGGTGTCACCTTCCAAATTCCTTCTGGGGCTTTCTTCACTCGGGAGTGATCGATCCAGGCCTTCTGTTCCTTGATCTTGATTGCAGTGAAGGTAGTGAGGAGCACCTGGAATGGTCCTTCCCACTGTGGTTCTAAGGTTTTTTCTGCAAAAGACTTAACATACACATAATCCCCAGGTTGTACATCATGTACTGGCCCATCTAGTTCTCTGTTTTGAGTCCCAGCCACATATTTCTCAATTTCTCTAAGTTGTTTATTTAGGGCCACCATATATCCATGTAGGGTTTCTTCCCCTACTTGAATGGGTGCTGTTCCCCCTTGAACTGCATATGGCCTTCCATACAATATTTCAAAAGGGCTTAGTTTCTCTTTTGCCCTTGGTTTTGTCGAATTCGCAACAAGGCCAATGGGAGAGCCTGAGGCCAGGGCAAATTTGCTTCTTGCCCCAGTCTCACAATTTGTTGTTTAATTAAGTGGTTCATCTTTTCCACCTGGCGACTAGATTGAGGGTGGTATGGGGTGTACAATTCCCAGTCTATTCCCAGGTGGTGACTTATTTGCTGCACAATTTTCGAAATAAAATGTGATCCCCTATCTGAGGATATGGTGGCTGGAACTCCAAATCGTGGTATTATTTCTTGCAACAGCGCTGTGGTCACCTCTCGGGCCTTAGCTGTCCTGGCAGGGAAGGCTTCTGGCCATCCTGAAAAGGTATCAGTTAATACCAAAAGGTAACGATATCCTCCTTTTCTGGGTAATTCTGTAAAATCAATTTGCCACTGTTGCCCAGGTCCACAACCTTTCCCAATTTGTCCCACTTTAGGCTTTGGGGTATTTTTAGGGTTGGTTCGGAGGCAAAGACTACACTGACGAGTTACTTGTATCACTGTGCCCTGCAATTTCCTGGCCATGATTCTTTCTTTCAAATGGTTATACAGGGCATCTATTCCCCAGTGTGCTTTCTCATGTTCCCTTTGTACTAATGACCACAACAAATAGGAGGATACTACAAGTTTCCCTTCTTCTGTTATAGCCCATCCTTCCTGGTTATAGCTTGCCTTTTCTACCTTGATAAGTTTTTTATCTTTCTTATTGTACACTGGCTTACCTTCAATAGAAACTTTTCCATCTGGAATCAATGCTGCCTCAACAGCCTTATCAGGTACATCACCTTTTGCTGCTTCTTTTGCCTCTCTGTCCGCCAGCATATTCCCTTCTTCCAATTCAGAGCTCACTTTTTGGTGTGCCTTGATGTGCATTATGGCTACTCTCTCAGGTAGCTGTATGGCATCTAATAGCCTCAGTATCTCTTGTGCATGTTTAATACTCTTGCCTTGTGAATTCGGCAGTCCTCTTTCCTTCCAGATGGCTCCGTGAGCATGAACCACTCCAAATGCATACCTTGAGTCCGTGTAGATGTTGATCTCTTTTCCTTTTGCCAGCTCTAGGGCTCGGATTAAGGCAATTACCTCAGCCTTCTGTGCAGATGTATTAGTTGGTAATGGTCCAGATTCTATTACCTCTCTGCTTGTGGTAACTGCATACCCAGCATGCCTTCTTCCACTGATGACATAGCTGCTTCCATCAGTAAACCAGGTCTCAGCATCCTCAAGCGGGGTGTCCTTCAGATCTGGGCAGCTGGAGTATGTGGCTTCAATGGTCTCCAGGCAATCATGGATCATTGGTTCTCCCATACTCCCGCTGAGGAAGGAAGCTGGGTTCACAATGTTAGTTACCACAATTTCAACATCATCTTGTTCTACCAGTATGGCTTGGTACTTCAGAAATCTCTGTGGGGAGAGCCAATGTCCCCCTTTTGCCTCAAGGACTGCAGACATTGTGTGAGACACTAGCACAGTCATCTTCTGGCCTAGGGTGAATTTGCATGCCTCTTGGATGTTTATTGCTACTGCTGCAACTGCTCTGAGGCATCCTGGCCATCCTTTAGCTGCTGTGTCCAGTTGCTTGGAAAGATAGGCCACTGCCCTCCGGTACGGGCCTAAGTTGTGTGCTAATATTCCCAAGGCAATCCCCTGCTTCTCATGAGAAAACAGGAAAAATGGTTTACTCACGTTTGGAAGTCCCAGGACTGGAGCTGACATAAGGGCTTTCTTTAGTTGGTCGAAGGCTCGGGTTGCATCTTTTGTCCACTGCAGAGCTCTGCTCCCTTCCGTGATCAAGGCATACAGAGGTTTAACAAGCAACCCACAGTTATAAATCCACAGTCTGCACCACCCTGTCATGCCTAAAAAGGTTCTCAGTTCTTTTACTGTCTGAGGTTTCGGGGTCTGGCATATTGCTTCCTTGCGATCCTGCCCCAAAGTCCTTTGTCCAGCACTCACTTCATAACCCAGGTAAATAACTGTTTGCCTCACCATTTGGGCTTTCTTCTAGGATACTCGATACCCTTGCAGGCCCAAAAAGTTCAGGAGGCTTACTGTCCAGTCTACGCATGTCTCCTGGGTCTGGGTGGCTATTAAGAGATCATCCACATACTGGAGTAACTGTCCTTCTCCTGGTGGAGGTTCCCAGGACTCTAAATCCTTGGCAAGCTGTTCCCCAAATATAGTGGGGGAGTTCTTGTACCCCTGCGGTAACACACACCATGTGAGCTGAGTTTTTCTTCCAGTTTTAGGGCTTTCCCACTCGAATGCAAAAATTTTCTGGCTGATTTCATGGAGAGGGAGGCAAAAGAAAGCATCCTTTAGATCTAGAATAGTAAACCAAGTTAGTTCAGGTGTTAAATAGGTTAACAAGGTGTAGGGATTGGCAACCACTGGATATAAGTCTTCAGTTACCTTGTTAACAGCCCTTAAATCTTGTACTAATCTGTATGACCCATCAGGTTTCTTTACTGGCAGAATAGGAGTATTAAAATCAGATTGACACTCTCTCAGTAGTCCTAGTTGCAGAAAGTTCTCAATAATTGGGCTAACCCCTTCTATATCTTCTTTCTTTAGGGGGTATTGTTTAACCCTTACTGGCTGTCCTCCTTCTTTAAGCCTGATTTGCACTGGCAGTGCATTCTTTGCTCTTCCTGGTATATTGGAGGCCCACACTCCTGTAAATACTTGATCCATTATTTTCCTAAAATTTTCCTTTTCACTTACCACTTCAATTTCTTTGGTTATTAGCATTAAGCTTAACAGTTTTACATATTGTTGATCCTTTACCTCCAAACTAATTTCCCCATTTTTGAATATTATTCTTGCTCCCAGCTGCTCTAGCAAATCTCTGCCCAAAAGTGCAGATGGAGCATTAGGCATGTATAAAAATCGGTGGATGCCCCACTGTTATCCCAATTTAGACTTCAATGGCTTGCAAAAATAAGCTCTTTCAGATTGACCAGTTGCCCCCTTTACCATAACATAGTCAGTCATTGGTTACAGGTATTAGGGCCTTATTCAACACTGAAAATGTTGCCCCTGTGTCTATCAAAAATTTCACTTCTTTTTCTTTGTTCCCCAGTTTAACTATAACCAGAGGGTCCCCTAGGGTAGGGCCTTCCGGTCCCCCTCAGTCCTCTTTTACATGAGCAACTACTTTTTCCTTTTTCTGATCACCTTTTCTATGTTCATTACCCTTTCTTAATTCTGGGCACTGGTTTTTCCAGTGACCAGATTTCTTACAAAATGCACATTGATCTTTTCCTAGTTGGGATGGTCCTTGTCTTGGTGGACCTTGCCCGTGTTTTCCCTTTTCTCCTTCTTTTACTGCTGCTGCTAGTTTCTTCATCCCTTGTTTATACTCTTCTTCCCGGTTACTAAAAACTCTCCAGGCCTCATCTAATAAAGTTTCTAAATTCCGGCTGTTTGGACCCCGGATCTTCTGGAGTTTCCGCCTGATATCTCCTGTGGATTGTCCTAAAAATAAATTTATTAATTGCTGTGTTCCTTCATCAGATCCAGGATCCAGGGTGGTGTGTCGGCGCATTGCGTCTCACAGGTGATCTAGAAATTCAGAAGGTGTTTGAGAGGGGTCCTGTTTGATAGCATATAAAGCTGACCAGTTTATGGTTTTGGGGATTGCTCTTTCTAGCCCTTTTACTGTCAGTTCTTGGTATCTCTTTAACTGTCCTAACTCCTCATCATCATTAGGATCCCAACCTGGGTCTTGAAGGGGAAATACATCTTTAACATCCTCTTGTGTTGTCCTACAATCATCCTCAGCCAGATCCCCAGCCACTTTCAAAACTAATTGTTTCTCAGTTTCTGTTAAGGCATCAAGTAGCAGTTGCAGATCTGCCCAATCAGGTGAATGCTGCTTAATCATAAACTTCATTTTCTTAGCAACCCCTAGTGGATCACTTCGATAGCCCTTAGCAATCCTCTCCCAAATTTCTAAATCAATTGAGGAAAAGGGAACTTTAATCAGTTTTGTTTCTCCATCAGAGGTTATTGCTTGTCTTAGAGGGCTTGTATGACCTCTCTGGTTTGTTTTTGGGTCCTTGATGCTATAGGTCCTTGTGAGGGAATCTTAGGACCTGGTGGGAGGGGTTCAGGTTCATCCCACTCACTGTCACTGCTAGGCCGTGGTGGATAAAATTTGGGTGGTTCCCAGGGTTTAGGAGTGGGTGGAGAAACCCCTACCTTAATTGCTGTCCTCCCAAAGGAAGATGAAGCTAAGGATGAAGTGGGGGAGGTTGGAGTCAATGATGGTGCTGAATTTGCGTCCCCCACCACCCTCCTCCTTTCCTGCCTCCTAGGGGGTGGCTTAAGTATGTCTTCTGTCTCTTGTTCCAAAGCCTCCGCTTGGTATACTTTGTCAGGATGGGTGCACCTCTGATTTATTGAGCAGGTACTACAACACTGTTTGGGCTTCCCTCTAGTAGCTTTATTATCCTTTTCAAGGGCTAATACTAAAGGATCAGATGGTGACCTCATTCCACAATCCCTTTGCCACTTGGGATGATTCCTGAGAGTGAAAAACATAGCATAAGCTACTTCTTGCCACTTTTGTTCACACTGAAGGAAAAGCATCAACTATAATAATGTCTCATAGTCCAGTGTACCGTTTACTGGCCACTTCACACCTTCATCAAGTTTATATAATGGCCACCATTGTGTACAAAGCTTAGCAAGCTCCCTCTTAGTTTCTGTACCACCACAGCCCACCAGTTCTTTCCAGTGTGTTAAGATACACTCTAAAGGGCTTCCTCTGGGAATCTCTTTGCTCTCATTTGCCCCCATATTTAGAATCCCTTTTGGTCCAAGATGTTACAAAACACAAAGTAGACTACTTCAATTGCGTATCTCAGCACCAAAAATTTCTCGGCTATTTCTGCTAGCTCTGGGCATAGGTTCTGGGCTCTCTGCTTTCTGCACACAATCAAAGCCTTTTCTTAGAAAGACCCAACTCCAAACACCAACCGTTTTAGGTTCGCAAAGAAAATAGCCAGGGGTACCTCATGACCCCAAACACACTCCGCCAGAAGTTTCAACAAAGTCTTGCCGAAAAATCCTACGGATTTCGGCCAGGACACCACACAAAAATCCCTCCGTGAGAAGGAGGTGGGGGGGTAACCCTGATCCCACGCTGCCTCTCCAATCCTCTGTGGTTAGGGACTACACCACCAGGACTTTAAAATATTACCACACACTCTAGCAACTGCGAGCTTCACAAACAAGCAAAAAACTTTCCCCCCCTTTAACTAAAACACTCACTCGCCAAAAGAACTTCTTAGGGTGTTACAGGGAGTTTAGAGATGCGGCCCGAGGCTGCAGAGCCTGGATTCCCCCGCGGTTACCAGGGAAACAAATCACCCCCTCCCAATTGCTGGGGCTGGCTCAGGTTTCAAACCTCCTTATGCCGATTGCGCCTTTTAGCTCAAAATATAAAAAAATTAAACTTACACAAATGCTTTTTTTCACCTAACAAAACGCCAGAAAAATCTTGTTGCCAAAAGCACACACTGTTCAAGCTCACACACAGTTTAATTCCCCTCCAGCACACAATCTGGATACGACAAAAACACTTTAAATCCTTCTGCTCTCTCAAATAGAGGTATCCCTCCGCTGATCAGGCGGGGAATTCAAAAGGCTTTTACAACTTCAAGCCTGCAAAACACCTAAAAACACCTACACAGGTTACTAACACACTCCAAAATCACACAAATCAAAACGCTTACAATACAAACTCTCGCAGACCACGATACCTACGGTGCACCACACCTGAAGACACAAACACGCAAAACCACGAGACGACAAAACACGGATCCGTTCACACCACATACACCCAGTGCACTCGGGGCCGCAATCAGGATTTTCTGTCACCCACAACGGGACCCTTCGTGTCCCAGAACGGGCTCGCCACTTGGATTATGGATTGTCAAGGTACCTTTAAACCACAAACTGTAACCGGAGCCAGTACTGCTCCTAATACACAACAACACCGATTATTTCACTGCCGCCGCTGCCCCCTCACGGGACATGGACTTACCAAATCATCTTCAAACTGCAAGATGACACAGCAAAAAGAACCCGGTTACCACTGTCCCCACTACGGGACACGGCCTACCAAGGCACCTTTAAACTGCAAGATGACACAACAAAGACAGGTTACCGATGTCCCCACTATGGGACACGGACTACCAAACCACTGATACCAAGCTCCACAGAGCTGTCACAACTTTTACAAACAAACCCGAGAGGCGTATGTTGTGCACGAGACGTCTCTCAGTGTCTTACCAACCGCCTATACCAAGGTACCTATTTTCAAATATAAACATACCTTTTGTCCGTAGTTCCAGCAGGTTCTGGTCTTTCCCCGGGTGGTCAGCAGGACCGCAGGAGCCCTCTTCCCAGAAAATTCCGGGTCCTGGACCCCGCTGGCCCCACGGCCAGAGAGAGCAGTCTCCTGCCTGGCTCGCCAAAATGTCTTATAAAAGAAATGTGGGTATTGGTCTAGTATCGATACCCAACTGTGACAGACAAAACTCTCTAACAGTTTTAAGTTAGAAAGTGTATGTTTATTACGGCCGGGCAGCACGCGGGATATTTCCCTAATTTGCACTGCGAATTTCACAGGTAATTACAAAGTCTTTTATTTCCAAAAGTGTTGAATATCCAAAATACAAATGCATATTCATACCCCTGTCACCTCCCATTCCTTGCTTCGTATGCTAATTGGCAAAAAGGCTATTAAGCATGCATACTTTGTTTCTTAAAATGAGTCGGGGGTCTATTCTGGGGAGGGGTCACCCAAAATGAGGAAGTAAGATGAGTCTTCCTCATCCTGACCTTTCTACCTTTTCAATGCATTCATGACAAATGGATCCTTGGTAGAATTTACAGTTTCCTGTGTTCAATGGGTCCTTTAAGCAGGAAATCTGCAGCTATCTTATGTCCTATTTATCACATTTTGTTTTTCATTACAAGCACAACTACATAAACATAAACCTGACAAGAAATGAGTTACAAGATCTGGGGTAGCTTATCTAAGATCTGGCGTCTGTTAACTGCTAACAAAGATTACCTATCTACTTCAGCTAATTCAGCAACTTATTATCTTAACTTTCCTAAAAATCCTTAGTCCCTCAAAATGAACATCTCACCAGAGCTGGACATAGCACTTGAAGTGCGGCTTCAGCTGTGCCAGCACAGGGACGGTCACTGCCCTGCTCCTGCTGCCACACCATGGCTGGGACAGCCCAGGAGCCATTGCCCTTTCTTACCTCCTGAACACCACTAGCACCATTAATGTGAAGAGCCCCTGCAACGTCCTTCCCTGCCTACTGTGGAGGAAAAAAACATGTGAAATATTGCAGCCTTGACACCCTATCAGGCACCCATTTCAGCTAATTCAGGAGTTCGGAGTGTCTCCATTGCAGCCTGAAAAAGAAGGTCTAACAAATGCACTCCTGCTGGGTTTATGTGTAATGTAAAGGAAAACATAGCAAAGCCAAGTACTTTTCCCGCCCCGCCCCCCCCCAGGAGCTTGTTCCCTCTCTTTGTGATAGCTGAATTTCACAGTAAAATTTAAGGTTAGAGAAATAAGAATTAAGATGAAACGTAAGCAAGGAACAAAAGCTGAAGCTTTTCTGTGACCTTTGACTCTCCCAAAACTGATTCCTTCAGTGACAAAAAAATGTCCTCAACCTTGATAGCCCTTTGAATCCTACTTAGAAAACAGAATATATGAGAATCCAAAGCCTGTAATATACCCTTGAAGGTGCGTTGTGATGGAGAATAAGTCTCTACATTTATTACACTCTGAGAGAAACACACATCAAAAGACTGCTAGAATTCTTTGCTCTACTTATCGTAGATCCTGGCACTCTCTGCGATCTCTAAATAGTTGGGTAAGACCCACAGTGGTAAATTATAAAGAAGGATGGGCACACCTCGATGCAACCTGAAACAAAAACACTGTTTAATCAGCAAAACAACAAACAGCAATCCAAACACAACGTAGGGGTATACCAAAAGGGATGAGGGCCAGGGGTTATAACTTAAATAAAGTAGGGTTTGGGGGAGTCTGAGGGATAGGGTCCAATAGAGTAACATGATGACGAATACATACGTTACTGCAGCAAAAAATCAACTAACTGTAGAACAGAAAACAGAGAACTTTCTACTCCTATTTACATAAAGAACTCCCATGAAGATTTGAGGGTGAAATTTTTCTCACTCTAACTGGAGAGATCTTTTTTTCCCAGGGCCTTAAGTCAGAGATTTCTTGAGTCCCAACATACACCCGAATCCAAAAGCTTAGACGTATTAGAAATAATCTTAACCTTCCCAGCTCTGCCCTGGGAAATTTTAGAATTATTATGATGAGGCTACATTTTTCAGAGTTCATAATAAAAAAACTAAAGCATCCAAACAGAACACAACAAAATGTCTCATGAGGAATGGTTGACTTCACTTTCTTCCTTCCTCTTTCCTGGTAACAATGCTGTCACCTCAGCAGCCATGGCATCTTGGCAGTGCGTCTGAAAGGTGACAGCTCTCTGGCCCACACGGTGCTGCTGGCAGCGCCGGCTGCTGCCTGCTCAAGGCTCAGGCAGGCACCTGAGCTGCCCTGCTGCACGGCCAAAGCCATCTCAATGGCGCAGTGCAGGCCAGAGATGCTGCTCAGGTCTTGCGGGAGGGCAGTGGTGTGAGCTGGCAGAGCACACACATATGGCTGAGGGCACCTGGAATGTCCCCAGAGCCTCTCTGGGCACCTGCCACACTACGCCCCTGTTACCCCAGCCCTGGGAGCCATGCATGAGAGAAATCTTAGCCTCAAGGCCCCATGTGAGTTTCCTATGTTAATTAGACTAGAAAGTTCTCAGTTCTTTGTTCAATGATTGGGTTTTTTCCCTGCATTGTTAACGAATATTTGTTACTGTGTTCCCCCCCTGGACCCAGTCCCTCAAACTCCACCCTAACCCTATCTCACTCTATC
>JANEHK010001735.1:0-11606 GCA_025960845.1 Tachycineta bicolor | reverse complement strand
CACAGGCTGCAAAACCTGCTGGAAACACTCAGGTAGTTCCATCTCCCATTTTCCTCATGCTCCTCCTGCACCTGTGCTGGGTGAGCCAGGCTGTGTATGCCCTTTGAGCAGAGATGAATTGTTGGGATCAGCTGCCTAATGGCAAGGAGGTGCAAAACGCTTTGGGTCACTGGTGTCCTCTGCCTGCCCTGCAATTCATGGCCACAAACCATTTCTCTCGCCTCTTATTTCTTCTCCCTCTGCCACTACTTCAGCTTCTCAAACACTTTTCCTTTTTCTCCTCCCCTCTGGATGGGGCAGAATCTTCTGTTCCCTTCCCAAAGGAAGGGCTCATTTTCCTTCTCCACTTTTCACACCTGGTTTATTCCTTCCATGTTCTGGAAGATGCATTGGAGGATGGACATGGATGGATGGACAGCATGGATGGAGGATGGACATCAGAGAGTGACCCAAGTTATTTACACAAAGAGAAATTAGGTTCTGTTATCACTGGTGGGTTTAGAATCATGGAATCATAGAACCCTAAAGGCTGGGAAAGGCTTTTACAATCATCCAAACATCATCCACCACCACCATCTTGTTCAGCACTAAACCAAGTGCCATATCAACGTGTCTTTTGAACACTTCAGGCATGCTGACTCCACCACTGCCCTGGGCAACCTGTTACAATGCTTTGCAGCCTTTTCCATGGAGAAATGTTCCCTAATTTCCAAATGTGAGGCCAAATTTAATTTGCAAGTTGAGGCCATTTCCTCTTGTCCTGTCCCTTGTTTTTGGGGATCAGAGCCCCACTTGGCTGCACCCTCCTGTCAGGGAGTTGTGGAGAGCCAGAAGGTTCTCCCTGAGCCTCCTTTTCTCCAGGCTGAACAACCACAGTTTGAGCTGACTCAGAGGAACCAACAGATCTGTTTTAGGCTCTGCTGGACGATTCCTGGCTGCTCTTAGTCAGTAAAAACCATAAAACAAATGAGAAATGCCCAGCAGCTCAGCATGGTGAGTTGTGCTAGGAAAGAGCCCTCTCCAGACCCCAACGGCACAAGCACCAGCATCAGATTCTGCCTGGGAAAACCACTGTGAATTCCTCCCTCAGCTTCTGCAGCTGAAAGAAGAACTGACCCACATGAACCAAATCTTCACAGGGGGCACATTTTTTCTCCTACTGTTTCCAAACAAGAAGCAAACATAAACAGTGAGAAATTATTCCATCTCTACGAATGAGTGGCAGCATGAGAACATCAGCAATGTGTTAAGAGAAAATCTGCCTGGTACACTGAATTACGCTTTTCCTGGAGTGAAGCAAGAACCCTTGTGATTGCAAAACTCCCTTTCCAGGCTGAGAAATTGTTTTTATTACGTATTAAATATATATATAATATTCCAAAAATGAGCCAGGAAAGCAGTGGTAATAATTCCTCCCCAATGCCTCTGAAATTAAGCCATATTTGCCCATTTTTTTTTTTATTTTGGAGTGCATGTATACGCAATATTGCAAACATATCCCCGTAGCAGACGTGTGCAATGTGTGCTGCGCTGCCCAGCCGCTGCCTCTGTCATGCCAGGACCTGCTGCTCCACACCCACGGGCTGCAGGCTGGGCAGGGCTGGGCCGTGGGGGCTGCTCCCCTGCGTGGCCTCCCCTCCACATCCCTGCCAGAGCCATGGGCAACTGCCCGGGGCCACCAAGTGCGCTTGGAACCGACCGCTGCTGCTGGAGGTCTTGGTGCTGAGTCCCCACATCATCTCTCACTCGGTCGTGCTCCCAAAAAAAGGAGGAACGGGGCCTCAGTGGCCTAAAGAGCTGCCCACGGAACCAGGGGGACCTGGACGAGGGGCACTGCAGAAGTGGCACGGGAGGACATCCAGGCAGGCTGCAGGGGGCTGAGGCTGGGGCGATGGAAAATCCACAGTGGGAAGGAAACAACACAGCCTCTGGTATTTTGAAACACAGCTAAAGTTTTTCTGACTATGAGTCACCAATGGTAGGCTGTGAAATTCCTGATAGCCATCTGGCCCTTGGGGCTGAGCCATGGGATGAAGCTCAGGAAGGAGACCTGGGAGAGATCCTGGGGTTAGCCAGGGTCCCCAGTGTCACAGCAGAGCCCTGGGCTGGGATCCCACCCCCCAAACACAAGACCAGGAGGGATGCTGCAGCAGTGCCTGCACCAGGAGCCTCCTTGGGAAGCAGCAGCCACATGCAGCGATTCTCAATTCTCTCGGCACCGCAAGGGGAGCAGGAGGAGTTTGGCTTCAGCAGACACATACCCTGAGCCAGCCCAGCCTCACGCTGGGCCAGGGAGAGCAGGAGAGCACAGAGTGCCAGGGAGAGAGGCCCAAAGCGGGTGTCTCAGCAGCAGCAGCAGTGCTGCTTGCTGCAGGCTGGGCACCAGCCCTGCAGGGCTCTCTCACCCCAGCTGAGAGGAATGCCTCAGGCAATAGCCAGGGAGCAGCAGCCCCGGGGGCTGCAGACCCCCCCTCCACTGTCCCTGCAGCCAAGGACCAGGAAAAGAAAGCAAACAGCGGTGGAGCAGTGTGGCGGCGTATGGACTATTTTATTTGTTTTATGTGATTTTATATTGAACGTTGTATTTGGTTCGTTCCTTGTACCCTCCTGTTTTATGTAATGGTTCGGACTTCTTTACCCCAAGTTGAAGAAAGTTCGTTTTCTGTCAATCACCCCTTCCCCCGTACCCTAGTTGTCAATCCCCTCACTCTCCCTTTGGGCACCCTGTCTATCACTCCCAGACCCTTCCCTGGCTTCTAGAAAGCTCCAGGGAAGGCGTCGAGTGATAGGCCGGGGTCCTGGAAATCCCCTCCCTCTGGTTTGTGGTTGGCCCCCAGTTACGAAGTTCACACCCCCAGTTACACCCACCTGAATTGTCATTGGCTGACCGGTTGTCGCCACCCCTTTTCCCACCCCCGGTTAAAAGCTCCTGCACGCCTGTGCTTGGGGCTCCTTCTGGGCAGCAGGCAAAGAGTGCGGAGCTCCGTGCCCCCTCTTGTCCCAATAAACCAGCTGTTAACCTGCTCAGAGGAGTCTCTCTTCGCTTGGTCGCCATAGTCGTGCATCACACCTTCGTGCCTGTCGCTGTGGTGGGGGAACCAAGGCCCCACAGGGAAGAAGTGGCTCGCCCTGCCTGCCACCCTGACCTACCACGCTGCTGCAGTGTAGGCTGAGCTAGCCTGTGGCCGCGCTGGTCAGCGCTGAGACTAAGGCACTGCGACAGCGGTCTGGCGCCCAACGTGGGGCCTCCCCCCCCCGGCGACGAGGCGGACCCCGCGGCACGGATTAGAGCCGTGGAAGGCAGCTCGAAGCGATCCTTGGACGCCCCGCTACCCTGGTAGAAGCGGCACGGAAGAGCTTGCTCCCAGGGAGAAGAGGACAGCCCGGAACACCCAGCGGGTCCTCTTCAGGTGACCCGTCCTCCAACCCCAGGCTTTATCCACGTCCTAGGAGGGGGTAAGTTGCCAAACAGGGCGCTTACTTATTGGAGAGGGGTGCTCCTAGGTGGGGAGACCCCAGGTAGGATCCTCTCTGCGAGAGAGTGATCCAGGCTGCGCAGCCCAGGGGGTGGTGGTTTGCCCCATTCCTCTGTGGGACCCTCCTAAGGACGATCTTTAGTTGTTTTCTGTTTTTTCCATTTTAATTTGCAGTAATTACGATTTACTTTGTCGCAGCTCCCCGGGTTTGGTTTGGGAGGGTGCTCCTGGGTGGAGAGACCCCAGATTTACCCGGTTTTTGGAGATTTGGTTTCCGCATTCGTTTTTTGTTAATTTTGAGTTTGCCTGACGGTTGGTAGGTGGGCAGCAAGGTATTAGGAGAGATGGGTGCCAAACTCTCCGCTCCCCAGAAGAGACTGTATTATAGTTTAAACTCATTGGTGGAAGTTGCTAGTTTAAAAATTAAAAAAGGGGAATTAAAGAGGCTAGTTAGGTGGCTTTTCCTGCATTTCCCACAAACTTCTCCTGACCAGGTTTACAGCCCGAAATTTTGGGGGGCTGTAAATAACAAAATTCACAATTTGGCTCTGTCAGGAGACCAAGATGCCTCCAAATTCTTTAATTTGGTTGCGCAGCTCTCAGCTGCTACTGTAAAATTATCAAAGGAAATGCGGAAAAGGCCACAAGCAAGGCAGCCTTCCCCTTGTTCTCCCCGTTCCCATTCTCCTTCCCCTCGTCCCCAGAAGGGGATCCTGAAGGGAGCAGCAGGAACTTTGCCTGCTGGCTCAGGCTCCCTCAGGACCCCCCGATCCCCCCGCCCGGGTAGTCCTGGCCGGACTGCTCGGGGCTTCTCAGGCAGCCCTGGCCAGGCTGCCCGAGAATTCAACCCACCCTCATTTTTCCCAGTTTCGAAACCCAAAGTTCGGTTTAGTTTAACTGAGGAGCAGCCACAAAATGGCATCCTTAGCCCCTACCCTCAAGATGGCGGAGGCCGCATGGTTCGGTCCTCCCCATCCCCCTCTTCTTTCTCCCCTAATCCCTTTCTTCCCACCCCTAGTTCATCCAACCCCTTCCTCTCCTCAACCCCTCCCCTCTCCCGAAAAGCTCCGCCCATAACTCCTCCTTCTCCTCAAACCCCTCCCATAGCTCCTCCTAGTCGCTTCTCCCAGGGGAACACCCCCTTTACATCACCGTTCTCCCAGACCACTCCCCCGGCCGGAAGGTCCGCCCCCTGGACTTCCGGTTCCCACGCCCCTCCTTCCGGTTCCCATGGTCTGGGCCCGGAGGAGGCGGAGCCAGGGCCTACATCAACCGGGCCCCGGTGACCTCCCCCTATTCCCTCATTGTCCCCAGTGGTGTATAAGGGCTCCCGTGGAGGGCACAATATTAGAGCGGTTCACCATCCGTTCCCCCAATCCACCATTCGAGACCTGTGTAAGGCCCACAAGGATTACGGGCGGGACTGCCCCTACTTTAGGGGACTGCTCCGCTCGGACCTTGAGGCTGCGGTTGTTATCCCTGCAGACCTTAGGCAGCTGTTCTCCTGCCTTATGGATTCAACTGAATTCCAGTTATGGGAGGCAGCATGGAGACAGCTGCTTAGGGATGCCCTACCAGGTCTCCTCATCGACCCAGAAACAACGGTCGATGAGAATGGGGATGCCCTCACCCTGGACCATCTTATGGGTGAGGGAAGATGGGTGAACCCAGCCGACCAAGCGTCGGCCATCCCAATTAAAGCCCTCCACATCGCGCGGGAACATGCGGTCTCGGCGTTCTTTGGAATGATGCCAGATGGTCCTGTCACGCCCTACTATAAGATCATGCAGGCAACAAAGGAACCATTCACCAAGTTTGTCGAACGGCTCACCCGAGCAATAGAGGTACAGGTGTCAGACGTCGTTGTAAGGGGGGGCATCCTTAGAGAGATGGTACTAGCTAACACTAATGGTATGCGCAGGACGGCCATCCTTAGCTTACCTTTGGACCCCCCTCCGACGGTGCAGGATATGCTCTGGGTGTGCCAGATGAAGGTTCCTTTGATGCAGGGTAGTGGCAGTGATGATAGACCCCGACCACCGCGGGTAGCAGCAGCCACTGGCATTCGTCCCCCATCCAACAGAAATAATAACAAAAGGCCGTATGTTCCCCAAAGAAACAGATGCCTTATATACAGGGAGCCGGGACATTGGGCAAACACCTGCCCACTGAGGGAATCAATTGAAGCATTAAAAAACAAGAAAGGGGGAGGTGGGGGAGAAGGGGGAGCGGGGGCGGGAGGTAAAAACAACCGCCATTTAAACTAAAAGAGGAGCACGGGCCCACCCGGCGCGAGGAAAGAAATAGGGCGGGCCAGGCAGTAGGAGGAGGGGAAAAAAGAGCAAGCGCCAATGATATGCTGCCTAAAGAAACACCAGTTACCGGACCTGACAAATCACCGATTGTGACACTGCAATCTGACCATGACATTTCTAAACCAGTTCTTGTCACCCGCTCTAAGCAGGAGCCGCATAGGTTAGAGCTCACCAAAGCTCTACATCTGCCCAACACGGAGTGGACCTTCTTGTCTGTTAACATCAAAGAGCAAGGTACCTGGCCAGTCAGCGGAAATGAGTTCATCATCATCGGGGACTGTAAGTACACCCCACAGGAGGTCGAGGTCCTTCCAGGAGTGCTGGTTAACAATCCTGGGAACCTTGTCCTCTGGCTGCGGTGCACCCATCCACCAACTTTCCTTCCAAAGGGACAAATAATCGCTCAAATCATCCCTACCCGGGGGCCAAGCTCTACATCGATGGCCCCGGTGGCTTGCCCAGTGCAAGCCATCATGGAAGAAAGGCCCCAGGTAGAGTGTGAGTTTTCAGTGGGTGGGGAGACCCTTAACATCACAGGTCTTTTAGACACCGGGGCAGATGTGACGGTCGTACCAGCACGAGACTGGCCGTCACATTGGGCTTTGCAAGATGTGGCTGGACACGTCCAGGACACGTGGGCGTAGGGGGCTTGCAATTGGCAAAACAATCGAAGAGCGTAGTGCAAATTAAGGGGCCAAGAGGGCAATTGGCTAACATCTGCCCTTTTGTTTTGAACTATAAGGAGCCCTTACTTGGCAGAGACCTCATGGCTCAATGGGGGGTCAAAATTGACATTCCCGACCCCCCAGTGGATATTTCCGCCGTGGCCATTGGAGAGCGTCCCACCAAGAAACTCAATTGGCGAACAGATAATCCAGTTTGGGTGGAGCAATGGCCACTAGCAAAACATAAATTGAAAGCGCTCGAGGAGCTCGTGGAGGAGCAACTAAAGAGAACACATCGTAGAAACCGACAGCCCTTGGAATTCACCGTTTTTTTTGATCCAAAAGCCGGGGAAAGACAAGTGGCGGCTCCTCCAGGACCTCCGCCAAATTAATGATGCAATTGAAGACATGGGATCTCTCCAACCTGGGATGCCTTCCCCAACTATGCTCCCAGAAAATTGGAAATTGGCAATTATTGATATTAAGGATTGCTTCTTTCAAATTCCCCTACACCCGGACGATGCCCCGCGTTTTGCTTTCTCGGTACCCACCATCAACCGGGAAGCCCCAAGGAAGTGCTACCACTGGCGAGTTCTCCCACAAGGGATGAAAAACAGCCCAGTTATCTGCCAGTGGTATGTAGCCTCCTTGCTGTCCCCTGTCCGCGCAGCCGCGGGCCAGGCCATCATCCACCACCATATGGATGATGTCCTGGTGTGTGCCCCGACTGATGATGAACTCACCCATGTGCTTGACCTGACAATCAATGCATTGATTGCTGCAGGGTTCAAGCTACAAGAAGAAAAGGTTCAACGGATGCCACCCTGGAAGTACCTTGGACTGGAGATCAGTAAGTGGACCATTGTGCTGCAGAAATTGGCTATTAAAACAAAAGTGAGTACCCTCGCAGATATCCATCAACTGTGTGGGGTTTTAAATTGGGTAAGACCCTGGCTAGGATTAACCACCAAAGACCTAGCCCCCCTTTTCAATTTATTGAAAGGGGGAGAGGAGCTGAGTTCTCCTAGGGTTCTTACCCCAGAGGCAGAACAGGCTCTGGAGAAGATTCAGGACGTTATGTCCTCAAGGCAGGCTCATAGATTGGACCCTGAGCTGCCTTTCAAATTTATTGTCATGGGGAGGTTGCCGCACCTCCACCGGATGATCTTCCAATGGAAGAATATCCTGAAAAGACCGGGACGGGAAAGATCCACTCTCCATCATAGAGTGGGTCTTCCTGAGTCATCACAGGTCCAAGAGGATGACCCAGCTGCAAGAGTTGGTGGCTGAACTGCTCCGGAAAGCGAGACTCCGGGTCAGAGAATTGGCCGGATGTGACTTTGAGTGCATTCATATTCCAACTGGGCTACGTTGGGGCCAAATTTCCAAAGCCATGTTGGAGCACTTGCTTCAGGAGAACGAAGCATTACAGTTTGCTCTAGATTCCTTTACTGGGCAAATTTCAATTCATCGGCCTGCCCACAAAATTTTTAATCAGGAAGTTAAATTTACTCTATCCTTAAAAGAGGTTCGGAGCAGAAAACCACTCAAAGCTTTGACAGTTTTCACTGATGCGTCCGGAAGATCCCACAAGTCAGTTTTGACCTGGAAGGATCCTCAAACTCAGCAGTGGGAGGCGGATATTACGGAAGTAGAAGGATCACCGCAAGTTGCTGAATTGGCCGCAGTCGTCAGAGCTTTTGAGAGGTTTTCCGAACCTTTCAATTTGGTTACAGACTCTGCCTATGTGGCAGGGGTGGTATCTAGAGCAGATCAAGCTGTGCTACAGGAAGTGTCCAACATCGCATTGTACCAGTTGCTCTCGAAGTTAGTTAAATTAGTCTCCCACCGAGAGCAACCCTTTTTCATAATGCACACAAGGTCACATACCGATTTGCCTGGGTTCATAGCGGAGGGGAACAGGAGAGCAGATGCCCTTGCTGCCCCTGCCGAGATGGCCCCCCTGCCTAACATCTTTGAGCAGGCTAAGATCAGCCATCAACTGTTCCATCAAAATGCGCCTGGCCTTGTTCGCCGATTCCATCTGACGCGGGAACAGGCCAAGGCGATTGTGGCCGCGTGTCCATCCTGCTCCCGGCATGCAGTTCCATCTATGCATGCAGGGGTCAACCCTCAGGGGCTTCGAAGCTGTGAGGTGTGGCAAACAGACGTCACACACTTCCCCGAATTTGTGCGTCAAAAGTATGTTCACGTGTCAGTTGACACCTTCTCCGGAGCTGTATTCGCCTCTGCCCACACCGGGGAGAAGGTTGGAGATGTAATAAAACACCTGATATGCGCCTTCTCCTTTATGGGTATCCCGAAGGAACTCAAAACTGACAACGGCCCAGCATACAAATCCAGGGAGCTCTGTAGCTTCCTGCAGCAATGGGGGGTAGAACACAAAACTGGCATCCCCTACTCCCCCACAGGTCAAGCAATGGTGGAGAGGACCCATCAAAGCATCAAAAGAGTGTTGCTACAACAGCAAAGGGTCCTCAAGGCAGAATTACCATCAGTTCGGCTGGCCAGGGCGCTCTTCACTATAAACTTTCTAAATTGTTCCTTCGAAGGGCTAAATCCACCCGTGTTGCGGCATTTTGGTGACAGCTCAACCTTTACCATCAAGGAGCGGCCCCCTGTCATGGTCAGAGATCCCGGGTCCGGAAAGACAGAAGGGCCCTATGACTTGGTCACGTGGGGATGTGGGTATGCGTGTGTGTCCACCCCCATGGGACCACAATGGATTCCATCGAAATGGGTAAGGCCCTACGTCCCTAAGGGCCCGGGATCCAGAAACGTCAGCAAGCCACAGGTCGCGGAGGCAGCATGGAGGCGAAGGAGGAGGAGGAGGCTAACATCAGCAAAACCTTGGGCAGAGCTCCCCTTTCCCTACTGTCCCTATTCCTTATAATTTGTGTTTAGTATTTTTCAGTTATGATTATGGAAGTTGCCCCGGCTGGATTCCCCGCTCTGAGGAAGAACCACCTAACCCTCAGAGTCCTGCTGATGCTCAGCCTGGGTCTCCCGACCGTTGGATGGCTGGTCCCCCAGCCCAAAGCAAACATCTGGGCCACTTTAGCGAGAGCAATGGGGCAGGACCACATATGTCTCTCAGCCACTTCCGTGGACAGCCCCTTATCAACCTGCCTCATGGGGGTCCCATTTAAACCCCAGGAGCTCCCTCTAAAGCTGCAACAAATCACCGATGCAGCCAATCTGAAGGGAGCTACTGCAGGCCAGTCACCTTATGGTAACCCTTATTCCAACACCGTTATTGTAAATAAGATGAGTTTCCCCATTACAAATCCTTTTGTTCTCTGGTCCCAATATACTTCTACCCTTACCCCTTTGAGTTTAAACCCCACTGAGTTAGAACTTTTAGGTTCCACCAATGCCTCCTTTTGTGTTAATTCTACGTTTTCCCCCCCAAGAGGG
The DNA here is from genome assembly GCA_025960845.1 of Tachycineta bicolor. Classification (NCBI taxonomy): domain Eukaryota; kingdom Metazoa; phylum Chordata; class Aves; order Passeriformes; family Hirundinidae; genus Tachycineta; species Tachycineta bicolor. Next base: position 1,712 of record JANEHK010001735.1, on the reverse strand, counting down.
CAAGAGAGGTTCTATCAGAGGATTCACCCAGCCAATTCCATGCCAGAAGGCTGGTGTGAGCAAGTGGTCAATGTCAACAGGCCCTCCTCTTATGACAAAAGACCCTGGGCCCTCCCCAAGGGGGTTTTCTTGATTTGCGGTGATCGAGCCTGGGCTGGCATCCCCCCCTCGTCACACAGGGGAACCCCTGCACATTGGGTAAATTAGGCCTGTTGTCACCGAACAAAACTACATTGGTGAATTGGCAAAAGAGAATATATTCTAATTCGGCTGTACAGAAACGTGATCTGAAAACGATGGACCCAGATTGTGACTCGGAAATTGTTCATTGGGCTAAATCAAAAGGCGTAGCAGTCACAATCTTTTTACCATGGGTAGCCATCGCGAAGGCCCTAGGTGAATTGGCCCACCTAGAGTGCTGGGTGGCAAAACAGGCAAACTTAACATCCGACGCCCTTGCAGGCCTCCTGAGTGAGGAGGAAGTAACGAGGCACGCTACCTTACAAAACCAGGCGGCCATTGACTACCTCCTTCTGCTACATGGCCACCGGTGTGAGGAGTTTGAGGGGCTGTGCTGCTTCAACCTGTCATCTAAGGCCGAGAACATACACAGCGCCATCCAACGCATGAAAGATGTGGTCAACAACATCAAGCGGGAGACTGACAACTAGCTGAGTAACATCTTCAGCGGCTGGGGAATTTCTGGCTGGGCTTCCTCGATTATTAAGACAATTCTATTATGTTTGTTTATTTTACTATTGGTCTTAATTGCGTTTGGAGTTATTAAGAAGATGTTGTACAATTTAATTTCCAACACCACATCTTCCCCCTCGGTAAATCACATCATTGCTCCGCCGGAGGAGGATGAGCTGGAGATGGAGGAAGTGCTGGAGTGGGGCCCAGAAGAAGACGAAGGTCGGAACCCCGACGAGGAACATCATGGACTGGGGTATCCGACCCAACACGAGTGGTTTGCGGAAGCCTACCCAGCATCGGAACACCTGCCTCCTCCGTTCCAGTTCACCTCCTTCTAAAAAACAAAAAAGTGGGAGATGTGGCGGTGTATGGACTATTTTATTTGTTTTATGTGATTTTATATCAAACGTTGTATTTGGTTCGTTCCTTGTACCCCCCTGTTTTATGTAATGGTTCGGACTTGTTTACCCCAAGTTGAAGAAAGTTCGTTTTCTGTCAATCACCCCTTCCCCCTGTACCCTAGTTGTCAATCCCCTCTCTCTCCCTTTGGGTGCCCTGTCTATCACTCCCAGACCCTTCCCTGGCTTCTAGAAAGCTCCAGGGAAGGTGTCGAGTGATAGGCCAGGGTCCTGGAAATCCCTTCCCTCTGGTTTGTGGTTGGCCCCCAGTTACGAAGTTCACACCCCCAGTTACACCCACCTGAATTGTCATTGGCTGACCGGTTGTCGCCACCCCTTTTCCCACCTCCGGTTAAAAGCTCCTGCACGCCTGTGCTCGGGGCTCCTTCTGGGCAGCAGGCAAAGAGTGCGGAGCTCCGTGCCCCCTCTTGTCCCAATAAACCAGCTGTTAACCTGCTCAGAGGAGTCTCTCTTCGCTTGGTCGCCATAGTCGTGCATCACACCTTCGTGCCTGTCGCTGTGGTGGGGGAACCAAGGCCCCACAGGGAAGAGGTGGCTCGCCCTGCCTGCCACCCTGACCTACCACGCTGCTGCAGTGTAGGCTGAGCTAGCCTGTGG
>JANEHK010001732.1:0-11609 GCA_025960845.1 Tachycineta bicolor | reverse complement strand
TGAGTTGTTAACAGTGCTTGGTAGGGACCTTCAAACTTCAGGGTCAGCTGGGTATTAGTCCACGTTTTGATCAATACCCAATCTCCAGGGTTGATATTATGCACATTTGCATCCAAAGGGGAAGTTTGAGGAAGATAGCCTTTCTTTCTGAGATTTTCTAGGGTTTGTCCAATGTTTTTAAAATATTTTCTAGTGATTTCCTCTCCTTCCAGGTAGTTTTTAGAACTATAAGGAGATAACAAAAAGGGAAGCCCAAATAACACTTCATATGGTGACATTCCTAGATCTGCTCTTGGTTGTGTTCTGATTCATAATAATGCTAGGGGTAAGCATTTAAGCCAATCTAGTTGAGTTTCTGCTCTTAGTTTAGTCAGTACATTTTTAATGGTTTTGTTCATCCTTTCTACTCTGCCTGAGCTTTGGGGATGCCACGGGGTGTGTAACCTCCATTTTATCCCTAAGGCTTGTGTTACCTGTTGTAGAATTTGTGCTGTGAAATGTGGCCCTCTATTTGAATCAATATTATTTATCAGCCCGTTCCGAGGGAGGATATCTTCTAATATGGTTTTTGTTACTACTTCTGCTGTTTCCCTTTTTGTAGGGAATGCCTCTACCAATGGGTAAGGAGATCTATGATCACTAACAAATGTTTGTACCCTTGAACAGGGGGCATCTCAGTAAATCAATTTGCACATTCTGGAAGGGCCTTAAGGCTAACTCCCTCCCTCCAGGCTCAGTTTTTCTCATAACTTTTTGATTTATTTTCTGACATATTATGCATCCTTGAGTAACTGCTTTTGCTAATTTGTGTACTCCAATACATAGGTTTTCCCTTAGGAAATGGTCACATAACCCCTGGGTTCCCCTGTGGGTTAAATTATGTATTTCTGTAAGTATTTTTTGGGCTAGGGCTTTATTTAAGAATTTCCGTCCATCAGCTGTTAACCACACTCCGTGTTCCCCCTGGTGTAATCCTAATTCTTTTATTGCTTTCTGCTCTTTTTCACTGAATACCTGCTCTATCCTTTCTTCTTCTTTTCTTGGTATTTTCTCCAATTTGAGGATTTTTACTGGTTCTCCTGGTTCTAAAGCTGCCTCTCTGGCTGTTTTATCAGCTAACTGGTTTCCCCTTATCTCGGGCATATCTCCCTTTTGATGCCCTTTTATGTGAACTACTGCAATTTCTACTTCTTTTTGTAAAGATTTTAACACTGACTTTATTAATTCTATGTGTATTAAGTTTTTCCCTTTTGAATTTAAATATCCCCGTCCTTCCCAAATTTTCCCAAATGTGTGCACGATACCAAAGGCATATCTAGAGTCTGCGTAAATGGACCCTCGGTCATCTTTAAGTAAGTCTAGCCCTCTCTTTAGTGCATATATTTCACAGCAATGCGCTGATCAATTACTTGGTAACTTTCCCTTTTCTAAGACTTCCATTTTCTCTCCCTCAATCACAGAGTATCCGGATGTTCTTTTCCCTTCCACCACTCGGGATGACCCATCTGTGAACAATACTCTCCCATACGGAAGGGGTGTATCTTCTAAATCTTCTCTTACTTTTGTCGGCATATCAATGAGTTCTAGGCAATGGTGTTCTATCTCTTCAGTGGGCTCGCAAGAGAGAAATTGGGCTGGATTTAAGCTTTTTGATGTTGTTAGTTCTAGGTTATCTGAATTTATCAGTATAATTTCATATTTTAGAATTCTGGAATCTGTGAGCCACTTTTGAGCTCTTTGATTTAAAATTGTTTTCAAATCATGTGGAGTATGTATCTTTATCTTTCCCTGTAATGTTAGCTTTTGAGCTTCTTCTATTAAAATAGCTGCAGCTGCAACCGCTTGGAGACAAGCTGGCCATCCCCTAGCAAGTGGATCTAACAGTTTTGATAAAAATGCTACAGGTTTTCGGTATCCTCCCCATTCTTGGGTTAAAACTCCATATGCTATCCCTTCCTCAGTGTTTACAAACAAATCAAACTCCTTTTTAAGATCTGGTAAGCTTAAAACTGGTGCTGAGGATAATTTCTCTTTTAGATCCTGTAGCTGCCTCTCGTCACTTTCTGTCCAATTCATTGGTTCCTGGTCTATTAATTTATCATAAAGAAATTTGACCCCTTGAGTGTACTTATCTATCCAGTGCTTGCAGTATCCGAACAGGCCTAGAAGTTTCCTTATGTCTCTCTTAGTTTTTGGAGGTGATATAGACACTATTCCTGAAATTCTTGCAGGGCTTAACCTTTTACTCCCCTTTCTGATTATGTGTCCTAAATAAGTGACTTCAGTTTCTACAAACTGTAGTTTACTTTGAGATACTTTTAACCCCTTTTCTCCAAAAAAGTTTAGAAATTGTATACTTACATCTCTAACTTCTTTCTCTGTCTCCCCCGATATTAATAAATCATCCACGTATTGCAAAATTTGAACTCCTTCTTTGGGACTAAACTGTTCTAATAATGTCTCTAGGGCCTGTCCAAAGATATTTGGCGATTCCGTATATCCCTGTGGTAACTGGGTCCACCTTAGCTGTTGTTTTCTTCCCCTGTCTGGATGTTCCCATTCAAAGGCAGACCAATCCCTACACTCTTGTGCTAGGGGACAAGCCCAAAAAGCATCCTTTAAGTCTATCACTGTGAACCAGGTATGCTCTCTTGGAATTTTACTCAGCAAGGTATAGGGGTTAGGTACTACTGGGTGTTGAGCAATAGTTCTTTGATTTATTTCTCTCAAATCCTGGACTAATCTAAACTTTCCCTCATCTTTCTTTATGGCCAATATAGGGGTGTTATGAGGGGACATACAGGGTTCTAGGATATTTTCTTTTAAAAGATGCTCAATTACTGAAGCTAGCCCTTTCTTGCCTTCTGGTGACATTGGGTATTGCTTGACTCTGATGGAGGGGGTATCTTTTTACATTTCTATCTTAATGGGAGGGATATCTAAACACCCATATTTTCCTTCTGTAGCCCACACTTCTGGATTTATCTCTTGTATATCCCCTTGGGTCAGTTTCATGATATGCACAACCATTTTTCCACCTTTTGGGATAACTCCTACCCCGAGCTGCACTTGTAAGTCTCTGCCTAATAAATTGGTTTCTGTATGTGGTAAATAAAGAAAACCATCTACACAGTGCTTTGAGTTCCCTTTTATCTCTACTCCTTCAATTATTAATGCTCAAAAGGGCCTCCCTTCAGCCCCTAACACTCCACAAGTTTTTGTCCCGATTGTTACCCCTGTTGGTAATTTCCTTAAACTCGACCTATCAGCTCCTGTGTCTACTAAGAATTTGTATTCTTCACTTTGGGGCCCCACATCAAAGTTTACTAGAGGCTCATCTTGTTGTTCCATTGGGTCCCCTATTTTATAGAGCCTCTGACACCCCAAATCCTCCCCTTTCAGCACCCTCTCCAGGGCATCTTGCTCCCTTGCAATAGCTTCATCAAGTGATAATTTCTTACAGTCCCTTTTTAGATGCCCTATTTCACCACAGTAATAACAAGTTCTATTCTCTCCTGGGTTACTTCTTTTCAAATTTACCCACGGTGGTACTATGGGTGACTTTGGTTCTTTAAATGAGGGTCTTGGTCCTCCCTCACTAGATTTCAAGGAGGAGTTTCTCTGGTTTTCTGCTACTCCAGTACTTTCTCTTGCTACAGCTACCATAATGTGAGCTTTGGCTTTAGCTTTTTCTTCTTCTCTCCTCAGGTAAACTTTTAAGGCTTCTTTTAATAATTCATTAATACTTTTCTCCGGCCAATCTTCATTTTTTTCTAATTTTCTCCGTATATCTGGCCATGACTTTGTTACAAACTGCACTTTTAGAATTACTTGTCCCTCAGGACTATAAGGGTCTATGCTTGAATATAATTGAAAATTTCTTTTTAATCGATTTAGCCAAGTGGCAGGAGTCTCATCTTTTTCTTGGGACCCATCAAAAGCTAATTTAGTATTATTCCCTCTGGGGACAGATTCTCTTATACCTCTTACTATCAAGGACCTATAGTCTTTCATATTTTGTCTTTCTTCTTCTCGATTTGGGTCCCACCCTGGGTCAGTTATCGGTAATTTATGATCTCCAGGTGGCCCCAACCTATTTTCCCTTTCCCCAGATTCTGATACTTGCTGTTCTAATCATTCGTATTTCCTCAGGGGAGAACAAGATGTTTAATATAGAATTCAACTCTCCCCATGTATAAACATTGGGGCCAAGGAATTGGTCTACCTGTGTGGCAATACCTATGGGATCTTCAACTGAATTTCCTAGCTCTTTCTTAAATCCTCTTACTTCAGAGGCTGTTAATGGGGCATTTACAAATCCCACTCCTCCAATTACTCCTTCCATAGGCACTTCCCTGAGGGGAAAAAGTCTTTCTGGCTTTAAGGCTTTTGACCTGGTGTTACAATAGGGTCCTTTACTTACATTATTAACTGATAACACTGTCTGAGTTAGGAATTCCTGGGGATTTCCAGGAGAACGGGATGACTCATGGGAGTCTGTAGGGGTTCTGGTTAACTCCCAATTAGGGGGTGGCAGGGGAATTACTGTAGGTGAGGGGGAGGTAGTACAATCTGTAGGGGATTTCAATATTAGTCAAAACAAATGCCAAAAGTAAAAAAAAAAACAAAAAAAACCCCAAAAAAACCCCACCTTTTATTGATTGACCACAGCAAATGTGATAGAGGGACTAAGAGTGAGAGAAAGAAACAGCGAAAGAGAGAGAGGAAAGAGGGGATATAGTTACCAAATGTGGAGACCAAGTCCTCATGGTCCGGTCGATGGATCCGCCTGTCACATCGGGGAGAGCCTCTCAAAATCTCTGGTTAACTCAGGGGTTGTTATTACAGTCCTCCGTCGCAGGGGGAACAGGTAGTCCATGTTCTCAGCAGTAAGAAAGAGCTATTGTCTTCTTGGTCCCACGACCACACCTGCAGGCAAACATCTCGCTTTGGTCAAGTCAGCCCCACCTCCCATACTGGGGTTATAGGGGTCTCATGTCTCAGTCCTTGAGAGGAGATTTGTACAGAGGTCTCAGTCTCAGTACTTGGGAGGGGGTTTCAATCTCCATCTGTCACGGTGGTTGTGGAACAGATGAGGGATCTTCTGTGGGGGACCACCAAAGTTACCCCAGAAAGTCCACTTGGCCAAGAGGTGGGGAAATTCATAGGCTATTGTCATGAAGCAGGGACCGTACAGCAGGTGCAATATTCAGGTACAGAACTGCCATTACACTGCTCAAAGCCATTGTACTGTAGCATGGTGACACAGGAAAATGCACCTGCAGATGATTGGCAAGCATCCACCTCGAGAGGACCAGAACTGCAGTGGGGTCCTCAGGGTCCTTATGATGATCGTGAGGCAAATGAGGGGAACTTCAGACCAACTCTTACTCCAAGTCCAGGGTGCTCAGTGGCTGGTCAGTTTCATGACTGTGTGTGGCTCTGGATGCTTCCCTTGGAGCATCTCCAAGGCGTGGAACGTTGGAACTGCCCCCAGCCATGGTGCCACAGAGAGGGGAACCTTGGAGCTGTCAGCACGGTGATGTCCCAGAGAGGGGAACGCTGGGGCTGTGCCACTCCTGGCCTGGCCCCAAGAGCTCTGCCAGCACCTGGAGGAGACACCAAGGCTGAGCTGGGAGGAAGGCAGCAGGATCATGGAGTGCAGGCCCCTGCCCTGCACAGACAGCCCAACAGTGGCAGCCTGGACATCCCTGGGAGCAGTGTCCAAAGCTCTGTCCTGGAGCTGCAGCAGCCTCAGAGCTGTGAACATTGCAGTGGCCACAGGGCTCTGGGGAAAGGTCCCGGCCCTGGCTTGGGGCTGGGCCAGAGCCCAGGGAGCAAATCAACTTGCAGCTGCTGCCCCAGAGCAGGGAAGAGCAGGAATTGCTGGCTGGGAGAGACTCTTGCCAAGGGCCTGCAGCACCAGGACACAGGCCATGGCTGGACACTGCTTGGGGCCAGGGTGAGCTGGGATGTGGGGATGGACTTGTTCCCTGGGAGGGCGGTGGGGCCCTGGCACAGAGTGGGAGGAAAAGCTGTGGCTGTCCTGGAATGGCTGGAAGTGTGCAAGGCCTGGTTGGACGGGACTTGGTGGCCTGAAAGTGATGGGGCAGTGTAATGTGGGGTGTAAATGCAGTGTGGGAGTGGCAGGAAAGTTGGGAGGAGTAGGGATTGCAGTGTGGGGATAGGGTGGTTTGTGCTTATGGAGTAGGGGAGTAGAGGGAGGGAAAGCAAGAGGCAGTTTTTAAAGGCTGCTGGTGCTTTTAGGAATTTTGAGGCCTGGAAGTGAGAGGTTGCTGTGAAATTGGGAAGGCTGAGTTTAAGGTGCTGTGCTGTGCAGGGCTGAGGTGGAGTGGCAGTGATTTTGGGAGAGTAAGGGAACCTGCTCCCAAGAAAGAAAGAAACAAAGAAAGAAAGAAAGAAATGAGAGAGAGAGAAGGAAAGAAGGAAGCAAAAAGGAAGGGTGGAAGGGATTTAAATGAAGCTCTATTTGTCATATTTAATAAGCAAAAAAGTTGAATTTTGCAGCAATGCAATTTTATTTAAGTAGCATTTTATAATCAAGCATATACAAAAATTTGGCAGTATTTAATTAAAGAGGAAGTACTGTTCAGATAACACATAAGCAAAACTGACCGGGGTACACAGGTGGGGGCGTCTCACCCTACCTCACATACAAAACAAAGTAATCCAAGTTAAACTTATATACTGTATGGTAATATATATTCATTAATATTTCTCATAAATCTCCGCCTATTTTCAAATCTTAAAATCTAAATCACTATACTACATAGAGCATGCTCCACTTGTTGTTAGAGGGTCTTCTTGTCTTTTTGGTGGTCTACTTCAGATGAACGCTCATCATCTTCCTTGTGTCCTATGAATAACCTTACTGATTGTGCGTGCGCTCTAAGTTTTGTGTAATATATAACTAAGCATTATGTTCCAAAAAGTAATTATTTCATGGATCAAACCACCACCCAAACTCCCTACCTTGGAATAGCCCCGGCTTTGTGCATCTCAACACCAGTTCTATCTTAAGACATCCTGTATCCCATCACATCTGCAAAGGCCCTCTCTCTCTACCTTGGAGTAGTCCCAGCTTTGGCCAATCCAGCTTTGAGACTCTTGCTTATCTCAAACTGCATCCTGTATCTTATTTTTCTCATGTAGCATCTGCCAAGGGGCCCATCTGCTCTGTAAGACTACTCACATCTACTTTTTCCTTTACTACTTTATAACAAATGTTTTCTAAAATATTTATTTTTAAAATATTGATACATTTACAATTAGCATGAATAATTTTCACTTATTACAATTTCCCCAATTTCGCTTTTTAATCACATTGATTCATGCTTCTTAATTTAAAACTGAATCTCGATTTCTTTTATATTCCAAATAATCCAGGTTTTCATGCTCTCTCATTTCAGCCTCTAATTTTTCTAACATCTCTCATCCTTCATCAAGTTTTCGCATTCCTTCTCAAATTTGGCTGACATCTCTCGTGCTAGAGTAGTCTCTTTATGTTCAGTCAATATCCCTTGGGGTCCTTTCTTTTGAGTGCGAGTAAGTTTAGCTTTTAATATCATCAAAGAATCTTGGTTCCCTTTTGCTGCCAATTCTGGATCAGTGGGCATTGCTGTAATTTGCACTCCTTGTATCACTGGGTGGATTAGGCTAAGAAGACATGGAATCGTGCATGGTAAGAATAACAATCCTAATCCAGAACATAACAGCATAAATCCCACCTTCTTCCACCAGGCTCCTCCAAAGAGGTTATCCCACCAATCCATATTCAGAATAGAATTCCACTTTTGAACAGGTACGTGTGCCACCCTTTTAATTTCTTCAGCAAGTTTTGTGATGGCTTCCCCATGATCATCTCTCTCCACACAGCACTCAGATTCGTTAAATATTCCTCAAACTCCCCCTTCTTCAGCCTACAGATAATCTAGGGCAATTCTGGTTTGATATACAAATGCTCACATTTGTGAATGCTGCTTGGCCAGTCACTTCAGGGCATCAGAAGTATGGTTTGATACAACTTCCACTACCACCTGGAGTCTTATCAACTGATTCAATAGATAAACTGGGGTCCTATATCCCCAAGATCCACCCTCAGCCCAAGTTGCTGGGTTGTAATACGCTATGATTCTTTCTGCAGGCCATTTGTCTTCCCCCCATTCCTGGTTTCCCACTGCCATTGGAAAGTCAAGGTCTAAATCTCTTTTATTCCTTTCTAGAGTCTCATAAAGTGCTATTCCTAGCATATTTCTTCTAGACCTTGGTATGATGAAGAAGGAGGGTCGTATAACTCCTATGGTACAGGTTCCGTCCCAGGTTCGACGCAATTCACTCTATGCTCATTGCCCACAAATGCAATATATTCCATCAGGGGCTTTCCGTTTACTATCTGTTTTTTCTTGTTGTTCCCAATAGGATTTTAGTTCTTTTTTTGGATTGGTAGGGGTTAGCTCCAGGACTTCCATGCCAGCACAAATCATTTTTTTTTTCCACTCACAATTCATTTCCTTTGTTATTCCCCAGTACCCAGTAAAAGTTTTTGGTCACCATGTCTTAGTTTTATTACCCGAATTAACTTCTAAAGTAGATATACAAGGAGTATATTCTACTACTTCTTTAAATTTTCTTCCTTCTCAAGTCATACAGACTGTTCCAATTACTTGATGACTCAAATCCATCCTTCAGGTCATTTTAATATCTTGGAAATTTGAGTATGATTCCATTTGAAAAATTGTTCTGGAGCTAGACCCTCACCTCTCCACAGCCATCTTTCAGCCATTCCCAGAGATCCAACATTTGGATCATCCTAATTCTGTAGCAATTTCTTGCATCAAATCTACAAAAAGATTCTTAGCTGAGGTTGTCAAATCCCAGTCGCTATACTGCTGTTCGAATTGTTCATACAGCTTATCCAGTTCCTTTAGTTCTTTCCCAATACCCTCTCTACATATTTCTTTTGTTTTTTTTGTTTTTTTTTTTTTCCCTTAGTGCTGTACCTCCTATACCTATACTTGGATCATTCCCATTCTCATCTTTCTCAAAACAACAACAAAAAAAAATTCATACTGAGGACGCATTTGATCACTATAATGATAAGGAGCTGGTCGATTAAATAATATTTTTTTTTCCCTAACCAATCCAGTTTTCTATTTTTAACACAAACATCTATAAAATTGCTGTGATCATAGCAGGCAGCACTAACATGTGGATGTGCCACAAACACAAATTCCATCTTGTCCTTGACCCCCATGGAGTGATGACATTTATTACAGGGATCAACATTATTGGGACTTTGTTTTTGCATCGATTGTTCTCTCATTGCCTGCTCTTCTGCTGCTTGTTTTTTTATTGTTTGTTCCTGCATTGCTCATTCCCTTCTCTCATGGACTCTGTCCAGAGTGGCTCCATAGTTTTGGCCAGTTGCCAAGGGTATCACCACAAACACAGTGTAAATAATCCTCAGGAGTTTTGACTTTTTACTGTCTTCAAGGCTCTTTGGGTTGCAGCAAAGGGCCAAGATGTCAGGATTCTTGGCAGCAAAGTTTATATCCTGGGATCTAGTCACTGGTGCCTTTGGTCTCACTGGTACCCTTGGCCTCATGCTTGTTTCAAGGATGGCACAGATTACTCACAGTTCTCACAGCACTGCCCTCTCCCTCTCTCTTTTTCTCTGGGTTAGTCAGCTACTTCCTCTTTTAGTCTAACCCAGCAAAGCTCTGAAGATGTGCCAACCACAAGAAGATTTGCTTTTTCACTACTTCTGTTAACAACCTGATTTGTTGGTCACGTTTTTTCTTTGACATCGGGGATAATTATTAAGTCCTTCTTGCCCCCAGTAGGCACATTCGCAATGCCAATTCACGTAAGAAATGTGTCTGCAGTGTGGCACACAAATTCCTTCTCCAAAGGAACTGTTAATTGTGATACAGTGGTCGATAATATTATGAATTGTTTGCTCTCTTACCGGCTCAAAAGCTAATATAGTAAAAACTCATTGGTCTAAATTTTCTATTCATTGAACAACTGCATAAAAGGTTCCATCGTCATATCTCAAAGGTGTTCCAAAAAAATCACTGGAAAAGTTTTTTAAAGTTAACTGTTCACGCATGCAATCTAAACAACTTAAACAAATCTGTTGTCCCTCTCTTCCTTCTGCTCTTGTTATTCTCCACCACAAATTAAGGCAAAGCTTACGAATAACACAAACCCATTGGCGACACTCTAAGCCATGCTTAGTACACTCCCAGTGTGTTACTTGTTCTTGGACTCTTTTAGTAACGGGTGTTACCAGTCTCTTTTCTGGAATTGTCGTTTCTCAATGAAATCTGTTAGTGTTAGTCGCTGAGGGCCTCTTAAAAGATTTTCAATCTGTTCAGCCTGTTCTCATTGATCAAGGAAGTGTCTTATCCCTTCCCATCGCCATTGTTCTGCCTCCAAACTAAATGGAGTTGCCATCAGCAGGGCAATCCCAAATGCCTAATTTTCCTAATAAATTGAAGTTAGTTGCAATTACAAAATGCAAACATTTAATCATTAACTATCAAAAGAGCTTTATAACATGAACAGATTAATCAAGTCAATTTATCTTTTTCTGTTGTTTCTGGGTATCCTACTGTATCCACATCTTACTTTTATTATCCTTTGTTGTTCTTGCAGTGTTCTCAAAGCCACTAATCGTTCCATGTGATACGCTAAATAAATCAATTCTCTTTGTACTTCTATTATATAACTATCAATGTTGGTCTGTGCTAAAACCCAATTGTGCATTCTAAAGTCTTGCTCTACTCTACTAAAACATCGTATACAATGAATCATAAAAGCTACATCTCTTTGGTCAGGTACAGTTGTTCTGTGCCAATGTCTTTGACTCAGCCACTTCATGGTCACTGCTTTACACCGCTCACACTGATGACCGTGTTTGCAGCAACCTTGCTGAAACATGGAAACTTCTCTCTGCGGGATGGCAGCTTTTGACCTTTCTGTACTAAGGATATCTTGAATATCTGGGGGCTGGGTTATTCTTTCAATATGTGTGTGGCACACCAAATGTATTGCAGCATTACGTGAAATCCACAGACGAAAACAATTTTCCATGTGAGCTACAGCCTCTGGGCACCAAATACTCTCTTCAGCCATGTTGGGGATTAATTGCAATTTTACTTTAAACTTTATTTTGGAATCAATACAATGGCTTAATCAAATTTAAGTCTTTTTTAACTTTACTTTCAGGTTTTTTCGTGTCAAAATAATTTTCCAGTCTTTTTTTGGTATAGGTCCTTTTACCCTTGAAGCATGAGTCTAGCCTTTTTCTGCCATTTGAACTGTGGTTTGTCAGGGAGAATCCATTGTCCCTCTTTTAGACTTGCTCCTAGGTTCTTCATGGCTTCTACTTCTGCTAAAGAAAAGTATGGTGTTTGATTTTGTGTCCCTGCTTCCCGAAAAGTCATAATTACATTGCTGTTTTCCCTCAAGGCAGCTTTCTTAGCTTCATCATCAGCCAATTTGTTTCTTCTTGTTTTAAATTTTCTCCCCATCTGCTGGCCTTTCACATGAACCACAGCTATCTATTTTTGACTCTTCAAAGA
>JANEHK010001731.1:1405-11619 GCA_025960845.1 Tachycineta bicolor | reverse complement strand
TGTTTTGAGCTCCCGAAAATCTCTTGTTGCCATTTCTCCAGTGCATCTAACTCAGAGTACTCAAACAACTGTAATTCCTTTGAAATGTTCAAGTGAGAGAAGTGTTTGGGGGATGGGGGTCAGGTCTTGTCTGTCCTGCTTGGCACAGCCCAGGCAGGGCTTTCACAGCCACACTGCACACTCCATTTCCCACCTGCACCTGCTGGTGCCTCTGAGTTCTGCTTGCCCAGCCCCAGGGACGCTCCCCTTGTCTGCCCATTCCCCCACGGTCTCTGGGCAGGGATGGCCTCAGTGGGGGCTGCTGACATCCTCAGAGACTTGGAGGCTGCTGCTGGATTTGACTTCTCCAGAATCTTGTTCAGCCTTCAGCTCTTCAGTGTCCCAGGGCTCATTAGCATTCAGAATCCCTTCACAGCCAAGCCTCTGGGAATAATTTGATTTAGGTTTTCAAATTTTTGTGGTTAATTAAGTGATTTCTGAAGTGTATTAAAAGTGAATATATATTTACAAAAGGCAGTGAGAAAAGATTTTTTATGTCCGGTTCAAGTTTTGTTTCTGTTAATGCATTGATGTGTGCAATCTCCAGTTGACACTGAATCCAAGTATATTCTAATGCAGTTTGAATAGATACAAAAATCAAGACCCTTTATGTCTGACAATCAATCAGACTCTGTCCTTACTCCTCTTCTCCTGACCTGGACTCCACTGGGCACACAGCTTCCTTTTCCATCCTCTTTCCCAGAGAAGATGTCTCTTCAGGCAAGCCAGCCTTCTGCCTGGCCTGCTTGGCTTCCCACCTTTAGGAATCACCTGCTCCTGTGCCCTTAGGAGGTGATGTTTCCAAAGTGACGAGCGCTGATGGAGCCCAGCGCATGCAAAAGCATTTTTCCTGGGGACCTTGCTTACCAATTCCCTGAGCAGTCTGAAGTGTTCCCCGAGCTGAGGTTTTGCTGGTCCTTTTCCTCTTGTCAGAGGTTTGAAACTCAATTTATTTGTGGTTGCTGTGGCAGAAACCAAATCACCCCTGTTTGATTCACGGCATTCCCATCTAAAGCCAACACGTGCCAGCTATTGGGAGGAAAGGAATCCTATCCCAGTAAAAACCAGAGCAGTGGGAGCAATTCAGCCGATTCAGGCAGACACCCACCAATCCCCGCTTGGCTCAGGGCACGTGGGGCTGAGAGGGCGGCCTGGCTCTAGGGGGGCTGAGCTGGAGAGCGCTGGGCTGTGGGGGGCTCCCCCCTTCCTGGGAAGAGGCTCCCTGGGGAGGAAGAAGGGCCAGGCATGAGCCCTGAGGCCCCTGGCCAAGGGATGGCAGCAGGGGAGGCGTCTGTAGCGGATGCTGTCTGCAAGGAGCTGTGGGAAGGAGTGGCTGTGGGGCTGGGCTCAGGGAGGGCGTTCCCCCAGGCCCGCAGGCAGAAAGCCCTTGGCACAGAGCAGGAGCCAAGTTCCAGGTCACCAGGAAGAGCCCCTCCCTCCCTCCCCGGGGCTGCCATGGTTCCCACAGGAGCTCAAGGCCATTGGGGACCGTTTCCGCTCACCGCCGAGCCCCAATGTGCCCTCATGAGGAGCGCCAGTGTGAGGGAGGAGCCGCCATTTCAGGGCAAGCCGTGAGGGCCAAGTGGTCATCCCCGAAGAACACTGAAGGGAACACTCTTGAGGACCCCTTTTCCTGAGAGGTTTCTTTAGCTGAAGTTGCTGATAAGGACCAGACTTGACAGCCCTGAATGGGTTGGTGGTTGTTTTATTCTCTGTGGTTTGAATTTGGAGAGGGTGAAACGGGAAAGCCTTACAACTACGATTGCTTGGGAGAAGATTCTAACAGCATGAAACCTGTAAGCAATATATATATAGAAATGAAAGCAAGCTTTGAGATGTAGGATGCCCAGCCGAGAGACAGTGACCGAATTAGCTGAAGGCAAGAGCCCTGTTGTTTGAGCAATATCCCTAACAGACAAAGGGATGTCAAGGGTCCAAGGGGAAGGGGCCCCGCCAAGGTGGCAGGTAAAAGGAGTCTAGAAAGGAGCTTTTAGGGTTCAGAATGTGGTGCAAACGAGAACTTAGGCCTCTTTCTTCGGGCATGCCTTTAGCTGTGGCCAGCAGCATAAGCAAAGTTCTTGCACTGAGGAACTGTGCCATAAAGCCCATGTTTCAAGAGCTGCCCTGGACTCCAGAGATATCTCATCTCTGTCCCTACACTGTGGCCTTGGCGCAGGGTGCTTGGACAAGCACCAGCAGATGAGATGATGGCACTCTGGGCAGAGAGAAGGCAGAAAGCGTCGGTCAGTTGCAGAAGGCTCCCGCCCAGTGGCTCCCGGCACCCGCAGGGCCCGGGCCGTGCTGCGTGTGCTCAGAGGCGCGCCGGCCTCCCGACCAGCTCTGGGCTGTGCGGGAGAGCGGCCCGGCAGGACACGGCCACGTCCTTCAGCCACGTGTGCCTGGCCGACCCCGTTGGCACGGGCCGCCTCCTGCAAAGGCCAGCCCTTGAGGGCAGGTCCCAGCAGAGCCATGTGAGGGCCACACCGGGCCACGGGCCACCATCTGCCAAAGCCTGCCTTCTGGAGGCCGCATACCAACCTGGAGAGAGCTGCCGCGTGAAGAAGAGCTGCTGCCACACGATGTCACGGTCCTCCTGGAAGGGGAGGCTCCCGCACACCATGACGTACAGCAGCACGCCCAGGGACCAGATGGTCGCTGCATGGCCGTGGTAGTAGCCAAGGCAGATCCACTCGGGTGGGCTGTACACGCGTGTTCCTAGGGGACACAGGCGGCACTGTCCAGGCGCAGGCCGCTGGCTCCCAGAGCCTGGTGCCAGCCTCCTGGCAGAGGCAGGGGCTGCACCGGGGGCCACAGCTTCCCCCCAGGCCCCCCCGCGTCCCCCATCCAAGCGGCCAAAGCCAAAGAGCCATTCGGCAAGGCAGAGAAGGCCAGGGGAGCAGCCCCTTGTGGGCCTGCCCAGCCCAGGGGCCATGGCCTGGCTTTTGCAGCCTCCCTGTGTCGGCAGGGCCGGCAGCCGGCTCCCGGGGCACAGCATCTGCCCCGTGCCACAGGACAGCTGGCAGCAGGCTGAGGGACACACCCACAGCCCAGGAGAGAATGGGGCTGAGCAGTGCCTGGCACCGGGAGCAGGGCCCAGGCTGTGGCTCAGCGGCAAATTGTGTGTAGGCCTGCTCCTGGAGGAAGGTGCCGCAACCGAAGTCGATGAGCTTCACGTCGCCGGTCTCCGGGTCCACAAGGAGGTTCTCCAGCTTGATGTCCCGGTGCAGGACACCACAGGCGGTGCAGTGCCGCACTGCCTCCAGCACCTGGCAGAAACTCCAGCGCGCCATCTCCTCGCACAGGACATCCCGCTCCAGCAGGAATTCCAGGAGGTCTTGCGACTGCTCCGGACACTCCATCACCAGTGAGAAGCCGTCAGGCTGCTCGAACCAGTTGAAGAGCTGGATGATGTTGTAGCAGCCGGAGCGCACCTTCTCCATGAGCACAATCTCCATCGGAACACAGGTGCCGTCGGGCTGCGAGGAGGAGACAACACCTCCAGCAGGCCTGCTGCTGCCCTGTGGCTGTGCTGCCCCTGCCTGGGATGCCCCAGGGCCCTTTTGGGCAGCCTCTCTGGCCATGGGGATTCCTCTCGCCCAGGGGATGCTCGGGCACCATGGCCCGCTCTGTCCCGCTGGCCCCGCTCACTCACCTGCTCGACCCACTGCAGGACGCTCTCCCGGGCCACGCGTTTGATGGCCACCTGCAAGCCATGGAGAGAGGGGGGCTGAGATGGAGCCCTGCCCCTCCCCACCCATGCCCCTTCTCGCACACCCGGGTCTCCCGGCCGCTTACCGGGCTCCCGTCCGAGAGGCGGATGCCCGAGAAAACAGTGCCGAAGCCGCCACTCCCCAGCTGCCAGCCCCGCTGGTACAGGTCCTGCAGCTCCTTCTTTTGCCCTGCAGCTGGGACCGAGGCATCAGCCTTGTGCCCAGGAACCTCCCCAAGGGAAGAAACCTGCCAGTGAAGCGGGCAGGGCCACCGCAGGCCCCGTTGCTCTCACCTGCTTGCTGCTGCGCACCGGGCAGCGGGCACGGCCTTGCAGCCATGGGGCTGGTGAGAGGCAGAGCCGGGGCAAGGCAGCACGCAGAGGCGGCTGCAGGAGCCGCAGGGCAGCAGGGGAAGGTGGCACTGTCGCTGTCCCTGGCCTCGTGGTCTGCACTCAGCTGTCGAGGACGGCCAGGGCTGCAGCCCGAGCCTTGGCACAGGAGAGTCCCAGGAGCAGTTGCCAACCAGAGAGGGGTTTTTTGAAGCCACAGTATCAGAGCCACTGGGAACAGCCAGGGACTAGGCTGCTCTTGGGGCCCTGGCCTGGCCTGGCCTGGCCTGGGGATGCCCCAGGGGAGCCTCACGACAGCTCCTGAGGAGATCTCACTTGCTCCTCGAGAGGCCTTGGAGGTAGTCCAGGGCTGTTGTGGGGCAGCTTCCTGGAGGTGGAGGATCCTCTTTGGTGTCTCAAGGATCGTCTCCACCACCAGGCTCAGGCTGTTGCCTGCTGGCACAGCCGGCACAGCCAGCACAGCGTCCTGGGAGCTGTGGAATGACAACTGCTGGCTCCTGGACGCTTGCTGCTGTGCCAGCTGCTCCTGAGAAGCCTCCCCTGCATCGGGCTGGGCTCTCATTTGGATATCGGGGCTCTCCCTGGCCACATTGAGGGTCAGGGTTGTGCCAGTGCTGTTGAAGTCCGTGAGTCCAAGGGAGCTGGGAGACCTGTCCACGGGCTCTGCACCTTCTGCAGGCGGACGGATCTCGCTGAGCCTCTGCGAGGGATGGAGGCTGTCAGAGATAGCAGAGGCTCCTGGCAGGATGGAGGGTCTCTGACAGCCTGAGCTTCCTGCAAGGATGGCGGGTGTGCGCTGCTATGCCATCCATGCAAGGGTCGAGGCTCTCCCAGGGATGGAGAATGTTGCTGGGAGCAGCCTCTTGGAGGGATGGAGGCTTTGTGAGGAGCTGAAGGAGCCACAGCAGGGCAGGTGGCCCAGCTTCACCAGCTTCTCCAGTTCTTTCCACAAGGCCTGCCACATCCCAGTGTAGAGCGGCACACATGTCCCTTTGCGAGCCCAGTGCAGCAGCATCAGTTCCTGCAGCTCCTGGGCCGCTGCCACGCAGGGGCGGCAGCAGCAGGACAAGTCCAGGGGGCTGGCGGGAGCACGTGGCCACTTGCGAGGGGTGGCCCGAGGTCTGGAGCGCCTGGGAGCCACAGGGGCTCCTCGGTTCCTCCGTGAGCCTCTGGGCCAGACTCTGGGAACATTGTTCCTCTTGGGGGGTCCATGTCTGCCGCCTCCGTGGTTGCCAGTGGCCAAGGGCCCAGCAGGTAGCCACGGCGGCCAGCAGCAGGACAACTGCAGCTAGTAGGACACCACCGTCACTCATGGCTCCGGCACGTGCCATCGCGGCTGCACTGGCAGCTGTTGGTGCTGGCGCGGCTTATATAGGCTTGGCGTGATGTCACAGTGCTGTGGCCAGGACAGCTGTGTGACATCACAGCCCTGCCTTACGCCAGGGCGTGGCCCCTTTGTGCTGTCACGGCCCAGCCCGCCTCAGGGGTTAGTGGAGCTGGCTGATACCTGAAGATGGACATTGCCAGAAAAAGGCCTGGAAGTAAGAACCAGAGCTCAGCCTTTGTCAATGAATCCTGTGATAGGGATACGCAAAGCAATCACACAGAGACGAGAAATTTCTCCAGGGCAGAGGGTTCCTCTCTGAGAGCACAAGGCTGCGCCAAGGCCGAGAGCCCCCTGCCTGTTTATTTCTTACTTTTTATACATTTGTGGGTCTGGTTGTGGATTGGCTTCTGGAGTTTTCACCTCTCAGCCAAATGGCCAGACTAACTGTCAGTTACAATTGTTTTCAGGTTAGAAATATGCAAACAAAGGACAGAGAATAAAAAACAAAGGATTTTTTTATGTTACATGTGTGAGAAAAAGTTAGATACTGCCCCTAATATTGTACAGTAGCTGAAAGGTCTGACTCCATCTTATGAACAATCAAAAAGCTTTAAAAAAATAAAAAAAAACAGGGTGACATCTCACCCTTTTAACTTTACAAAAAAAGAAAAACAGAAAAATGAACAAATGAACAAATGAACAAATTTACAAAGGGAATATATACAAATTCAATCACTGTCTGTGGAGGAATCATCAGAGTGAACACTCGAGGATTCATCCACTTGGTGGTTTTCAAGTTGATCACATCACCTTGCCTGTCAGCTGAATTCTGCCTCTGCGGTCACAGGTCAGGGCGGACACACTTTGAAGGTAGCCAGCGTGTCCCAGTGTCCGTGGACACACACGCATACCCTCGCCCCATAGCGATTAGGTCATAGTGTCCTTCCCATTGCTTGGTGACTAAATTTTGGACCCGTACCTTTGCTCGAGGCTGTTGCTCACCATCTGAAGCCTGCAAAGAGAGATGATGGTCCAAAATGACAGGATTATTTGAGTTCTGCGGCACCGTAAGGTGATTGATGGTGTACAAAGCCTTTGCCAACCGACTGTGTGGGGTTTCACCCTGCATTCCCCATTTCTGCTTCTGAAGAACACGTTTGAGTGTACCATGATTGTGTTCTACAATCACCTGTCCCGTCGGAGAATGAGGGATGCCAAAGTTATGTGACACACCCCATGACTCTAGGAACTGCCGTACCTGCTGCGAGGCATAAGCAGGACCATTGTCGGTCTTCACAGCAGAAGGTATGCCAAGAACAGCAAAGGCCTGCCTCCAGTGGGCAATGACATCTCGGGCTTTCTCTCCTGTGTGAGCAGAAGCCCACATCGCAGAGGAGAACGTGTCCACCGTGACATGCACATACTTGAGCCGGCCAAACTCGGCGACCTGGGTAACATCGGTCTGCCAAAGCTCCAAGGCTTTAAGGCCTCTGGGGTTAACCCCTGCCGGCAATGGCGCACCAAGGGCATGACAGTCGTCACACGACTCGACAATTTCATGAGCCTCAGTGCCCGTCAGTTGGAACTGCTTCTGCAGCGTATGCGCATTTTGGTGGAAAAATCCATGCGATGCCTTGGCCTGCGCGAGCACGTCAGGCTGAGGGGCTACCCACGCTGGGTTAGCCAACTTGTCAGCCCTTGCCTTACCTTCCGCTACAAATCCTGGCAAATTTGTGTGACTCCGTACATGCAGAACATAATATGGATGAACTCTGGCCTGAATTGCACACCACAGGGTCTTCAGTAAATTAAACAAGGCAGGGTTACTTACCTTCTTCAAAACTGAATAACCCAATCACTGTGCGATGTTGGCAACATAGGCAGAGTCCGTGATCAAATTGAAAGGTTCCTGGGAAAATTTCTCAAATGCCATGATGGCAGCCTTCAGTTCAACCAGTTGGGCTGACCCATCCTCATGGCCTTCCAGAACCTGCCACTCAGATCCATCCTGCCAGGTAACAATGGCTTTTCCTGTTTTGCCCGAACCATCAGTGAAGACGGTGGGACCTTGCAGTGGCTCTTGGCTATTTTTGGTTCGTAGAGAAAACTGAGTATTTTTCGCCACTTGCAATAGAATGTGGCTGGGCAGATGATAAGTGATCTGCCCTGAAAAACCCTCGAGAGCACTTTGCAGCGAAACATTGTTCACATAGATCCAATCAAGTTCCTCCCTCTGAACCGGGATTATGATCTTTGAGGGATCTGCACCCATCAATTGCAAACAGCATTGCCGGCACTTGATTATCAAGCGCGCAATCAATTCAAACAGTGCCGTCGCCGTCTTATGCGGCTGATGAGGCAGGAAGACCCATTCCAAGATGTGCAGAGGATCAGTCCAATCATCATTCCATTGGCCGATGATACCTGTAGGATGTAAATCAGGAGTGGTAATGAACACAGTGACATCAATGGAAGGTTCAATGCGGTACACCGGGAAAGCCGAAACAGCTTGCTGAACCTCCTCCAGCACTTTTCGTGCCTCAGGGGTCAATTCACGAGGTGACTTTAAATCAGTGTCCCCTTTCAACAATTCAAACAAGGGAGACAGTTGTGCTGTGGTCAGTCCCAAGTAAGGACGTAACCAAGTGATAACACCGACCAGCTTCTGAGCATCATTCAGTGTCTTCACCCATTGCACAAATTGCACCTCATGGTGATGGATTGCCCGTTCCAGAATTCTGACCCCAAAATACTTCCAGGGAGGTGGTTGTTGTACCCTTTCTGGAGCTATCTGCAGTCCATGTGAATGCAGAGCATTCAACAACTGAGTCTGTATCCTCAGCAGCTCATCCTGAGTGGGCACAGCCATCAAAATGTCGTCCATATAATGATAGACGTGAGCATCAGGAAACTGATTGCGAACTCCAGACAAGGCACGGGCTACATACCATTGGCATAACGCTGGGAGATTTCACATGCCCTGACGCAAAACTTTCCATTGATACCACTGTGGGGGCTTGGCATTGTTTATTGTTGCTATTGTGAAGACAAATTTTGGTCTGTCATCGGGATGCAGAGGGATCGTAAAAAAACAATCCTTCAGATCCACAATGAGGACCGGCCAGTCCGCAGGAAGCATGGTAGGCGATGGCATACCCGCCTGCAATGTTCCCATGCCTTCCATCAGGGCATTGATCATTCGGAGGTCTTGTAGCAACCTCCATTTCCCAGACAGGAGTGTTCCAGGGACTGGTAGATGTTTCCTAATGCCCCTGGTCCAGCTGCTCCTGTACGAGTTCACAAAGGGCGGCTAGCTCGTCATGAGGGAGGGGCCACTGGTTCTCCCAGATGGGTCTGTCCACCAGCCACCGTAAAGGAGGCGTGGGACACTCTGTGCCCTTCATCACAGTGGCCCAAATCAAAAATCCATTCCCAATCGCACCCCCCATGCATCCAAAACTTCCCTCCCTCAGAGGTTCTGAGGAATCTCAGTAACATAAGGCCAAATTATGGCTACCTATCCCTCCGGGTTCGTGATGGCCACGGGATTCTGGCTCACGTAGCATTGCTTCATTCCTTCTAAGCCCGCGATCGATGTCTCAAAGGCCACTGTGGGGGCCAAGCAGCCAGGGAGAGAATGCTCACATCAGCCCCGGTATCTAGGAGGCCACGAAGGTGAATCTTCGATGGCGTGGCACCAGTCATGGACACGGCACACAGCGTCTCAGGATGGTCTTTTGTCAGGACAGCAGTCCAGTGCACCTGAGGTGGCCCTGTAGAGCCGAAGCCGCCGTCACCTCGTTCTGGAACCCGGTCCTCGGTTCTGGAAACAGAAGACTTAAAAGGAAGAAGTTGAGCAATTTGTGTGCCTTTTGGGATAGTCAGAGGGGGAGTGGGTGTGGAGACCATTGCGTGAATCTGCCCTGAAAAATCCACATCAATCAGTCCCAGGTGCACCATGATACCCTGAATGGTGTCACTAGATCCCCCCATCAAGAAAGCACTCATGCCATCACCCAAGGGACCAAAGGCATCCAGGAGAACCTTGTGTATTTTGTCATCACGACAGACTCGGCTGTGCAGACATCAACACCTGCTGAACCGCAGGTGCTGGCTGCAAGCCTGCTGAGCAGATCTCCATTGGTTGGGGCTGAGGCAGAGACATTTGTGTCGGCACACGTCTCACCTTCACGCTCCACATTGCATTTCCCAAACTGACCAACAAATGACCATTCATGTTCACCATTGCCTTACGCGTTTGCAGCGTGGTTCGGCCTTCCACATCATGCATAATGAAACAAGACAGCCGTAGACTCCTGTGCCTTTCTGCCCTGTTTCTTCCTGGCCCGAGCACCCCACTGCTGCTGGTGCACCCCCTGGGGAACGACCCAAGCAGGCTGCACAGCAGCAGCCACAGCCGGTTGCACGGCCACAGGCACGGCTGGCTGGACCGCCGTAGCCACCGTCAGTTGGACAACCGTAGCCACAGCTGGCTGCACAGCTGTAGGCACGGCAACCACCTGTTGGCTGGAAGGGGATACCTTTGCACAGGCCTCAACCATCTCCGACATGGATGGTTCCCCAGGAAGCGCCTCAATTACCCTCTAGCAAACAGCATTGCAGTTCTTCAAGCAAGGGCCTGAAGCATGAGTGTCCTTGCCGCAGGATCACTCACCTGCTTCTCAACCACAGCCGTCAGCCGTCCTGCAAAGCACAGGAAGGGCTCATCAACTCCCTGGACGATTGTTGCAAAGGACTCCTGTGGAGTAGCCAGCTGTATGGTCTGAA
>JANEHK010001729.1:705-11626 GCA_025960845.1 Tachycineta bicolor | reverse complement strand
ATTATAATATTGAAATTAATGGGCTCTCAAGCAAAAATATGGCAATAAGAATATCAGTTCTTCAGTAGGAAAATTAAACTAAAAGTGCAGTAGTAAAACACACCACCACCAACAAAGCCCAAAAAATAAAACTCAGAATCCAACCTGACACCCAGGTAGTCAGGGTGTTGCTTGCAGTACAATCAAATTGTGGCTGCAGTCCTCCTGGGGTGACAGACGTGGTTTTGTTGAAGCAATGATCTTGTAGAAGGGTGTAGTTTTCCTCTGAAGGTCCAGTGGTGGTGTAGATGGGTCTGGTCTTCCTCTGGGAATCCACTGGAAACCAGGCTGCTCCTGGTGCTTTAAATCTCAGCTTATATCCAGGTGGGAATGCTTGGCTCCTCCCTCTGGGTGGAGCATCTCACAATGGGATGATGTAATTTTATCAGTCATGCAGTGAGACTCAATGGCCCATTAACAGAAGATATCTCCCTGGAGGGAGGATGGGTCATGGAAGAGATCAAGAACACTGCCCCATTTAGTTTTAACAGCTGGCCCATTAAAAGAAGATCCCGCTCAAAGATATGAGGAATTAATGGGTCATGGAAGAGATAAACAACCTGCCCTCCTGGTTTTAACAGGTGGTAATAGAATACATTTTTTTGGTTACATCTCGCATTGCAAGACAGGGCTCCAGGCTCCTTGCCCAGGCTCTCTCCAGAACACGCCCAGGCCAATGCTCAGCAGAGAAAAGCCCCGTGAGCAGCCCCAGGGTGGCCGTGGGCAGGCTGGGGGCAAACAGCATGGCTGGGGCTCTGCAAGGTGCCTGGGGGAGATGGGAAGGAGCAGCAGAGCAGGGGCTGATCCATCCCCACTGCGCTGGACACCCCAGGGCAGTGTCCCAGAGCGTCCTCATGCACCTGCCAACAACATCCCCCCTCTGCAGCCCTGCCCTCTCCCCCAGCTCACACAGGTGCCGCATCCTTGCAGGCACAGACACGGCAGCACTGGCTCAGGAGCCCCTGTTTGCACTGCCCAGAGCAGGCGTCAGCACCCCCATGGTGTTGGTGTGGGGAGATGAACCTGAGGGAGCACAAATGCCATCAGCCCCTGGGGCCAGGAAGGGCTGGGGGGCAGCAGGGAAACCACTCAGGTTTGTGGTGGCCTCTGAAGTCAGCCAGAAAGTTTGTTCCCATGAGTTGTGAGTTTCCTGTGCCACTGCAGGTGTTGCTGGTCAGAGCCAGGACTGACTGGCAGCCACTCCCAAACTACCCTGAGCATTTCCTTTGCCTCACCTTGGCTTTCTTTCCCCTTCCTGGTACAAATTTCTTAATTTTGCCCCTCCCTGTTCCCTCCCCTGCAAACAGCCCATCCCTGGCTGCCCTTTCCTCTCTGGCCCCACTCCTCATTTCAGTTCCTGAGTTCCTGGCACCATGGGAATGTCTGCTGGGGAGCAGGATCTTCATCCAGGTGTTTCAGGAATTGTCTGCATGCTCCTGCAGGACTGACAGGAGGGGCTTTGGGGCTGTGAGGAGAGGCTGAGGGAGCTGGGGTTGTTCATCCTGGAGAAGAGGAGGCTCGAGGGAAACAAGGCAGTGTCAGGGCACAGGCTGGACTTGATCATGTCCAAGGTCTTTTCCAACATTGCTGATTCTGTGATTCTCTGAAACCACCCTTGCAGCAGTTGCAAGATAAGCCTTGGAGCTTCTCTTCAGAAGGTCCAGCAGCCCAGGTCCCTCAGCTTCTCCTCACAGCCCCAAAGTCCGGGGCTCAACTCACCGGACTTGTGTTCCAAACCGCTCACCAGCCTTCTTGCCCTTCTCTGGACACATACCAGCCCCTCCACTTCCTTCCTAATTTGTGAGGCCCAGAGGTGGACACAGCGCTCGAGGTGCTGCCCAACAAGTGCTGAACACAAGTGAAGAATCACTGCCTTGGTACTGATGGCCACACTGTCCCTGATCCAGGCCAGGAGCCATTGGCCGTCTTGGCCACGTGGGCACACTGTTGGCTCATGTCCAGCCTGCTGTCCATCTGTCCCTGCATTTCCCTTTCTGCCTGGCCACTGTCCAGCCACTCTGTCCCCAGCCTGTCAGTTGTTTATCCTGGAGAAAAAGAATTTCAAGGGAGACAACGCAGTGTCAGGGCACAGGCTGGACTTGATGATTTACAAGGTCTTTTCCAACCTGGCTGATTCTGTGATTCTCTGAAACCACCCTTGCAGCAGTTGCAGGATGAGCCCTAGGCCTCCTCTTCAGAAGGTCCAGCAGCCCAGGTCCCTCAGCTTCTCATCAAAGCCCCAAAGCACATCCTGTCAGTCCTGCAGAGCCTCTCCAGTGCAGGGGAAACCCTGGGCAACTGAATAGCAGAATCTATATGATTTTAGCAGAAGCCGTTTATTGTCTACGTTAAACTCCAGTTATGGATTCTAGCACTACTGTCCACACGTACAGGGGTCTCTCAATTGGCTAAGCTACTTGTTCACAAGGCAGGCACACATCCTTCATGACACCTAATTGGTCATGTGTCCATCATCATGTTGTGTGTCCTCTAAGTTTTGTGTTGTTTGTAAACAATTTCTCAGGCTCTTGGTTCTTATTTTTAGTCATGTTGTTATGTCAGTAGCCTTGATGAATGCCTGACAGCTCCTGGGCAAGAAGCCTCAAGCCCTGTCTTGCAATGCAAGATGTAACCAAAAAAATGTATTCTATTACCATTTGTGAACACCAGCTGGGGCAGGGTGTTTATCTCTTCCTTGACCCATCCCTCATATCTCTGAGGGGGATCGTCTCTTAATGGCCCAGCTGTGTAAAACCAAATGGGGCAGTGTTGTTGATCTCTTCCATGACCCATCCTCCCTCCAGGGAGATATCTTCTGTTAATGGGCCATTGCCACTTTGGGAAGGGCTCTGGTGACCCACGTTTCCTGTGACCCACCCTGAGAAGTCACCTGTCCATTTCTCTGCCCCTGGCAATGATGTGAGGTGGGACTGAAGAACATGAGGGTCTGGCCATGGTCCCATCATTGTATTTGAGCCCATCTCAGGTCATTTCTGGCTGGGCTCTGCCCCAGCCCACAGAGTGTGACCTCAGCCCTGACTCTGTCATAGCCGCTGTGCCTGAGCCCTGCAAAGCCTAAAGGTCACTGTCATGGGTTTGCACAGTTTGGTTTTTAGTTAGGGAGGAATGTGAAGTATTACCCTGTCAGGACCCTAGAAATAGTTTTAGAAAGGACAAGGAGCTATCAGAAGCCGGTTTGAGATATTGGCACCTGCTTTGGCCACTGAGAATGTTGAATGTGACTTTGGGCAGTACCCATATAAATCCTGGGTTTGTTCAGGTCAGGCCCTTTTCCTCCTGGTCAGCTGAACAGGTAACATCGAGTGGGTCCTACTGCTCCCCACACCCCACCTCCCCCTTCGGGGGGAAGCTCGCCCGAGGCCCAGCCGGACTCCATCGGCTCCCAGTGGGGAGGAGAGGTTGCAGCTTAACATCAACCACTTTGATAAAACCTCCCAGAGACCCCAGAGCAGGGAGGGATCTCCCCTGATAACAACCATGGGCCCGGTTTGGCCGAGGCTGCCCCGATTGTCACCGAGGGGTGGGCAGAGCTGTCCTCCCGCTCCCCTCCTCCGGTGTCTTCCAGACAGAGAAGAAAGAGTGGAGGGAGGAAACCAGGCTGATCTGAAATGGAGAGACTGCTGCCTGGAGCAGAAATCACATGGCCACTGCAGGCCTGGGCAGAGTTAACCCTGTCCTGGCAAGATGGAGCTTCCAAGGCCTGACCCTTCCCTGAGAGAGAAAAGAAAGAGGCAGAGTGGACGTAGGAAAGACACCGCATGAAGTCAGTGGAGCAGGAGTGAAAGAACTGATAATGATTATTAGAAGAGGGATTGAGGATGTGGACATTTTAAACCAAACTTTTCTGCTGTAAACTATGGAGAAATGGACTGTTTCTTGTAACGTCTTAATGTTGTTTGGGGGAATGCTAGTTCTAGTCAAAGTTGGGGATTGATATGATTGAGATTTAAGTGGGAATCTTAAAGCCCCTCGCTCCTGGCGTAAAAGAAGGTCTCAGCCTTTGAGACCAAGATGATTTTAGAGAGAAAGTGATTTGAAGCCCTCAGCTCCTGGGGTCAAAGGAGGTCTCTATTTCTTTTGAGATAGAAATTATTTTAGAGCTAGAAGAGAATCCTTGTTTTATACTAGAAGAAGCTTTCTTAAACAGTACCCCAAATACACTGAGAGGCCTATGAGTAGCCAGGGGAAGGGCTGCTAATGGGTGGAACAGCACAATCTGCAAAAACTCCAAGCAGTTGCAGATTTGTGACGCTGAGAGTCCCAGGACTGTTTTTGTCTTGTGGCGAATGTGTCCATAAGACTCTAGAGAGACTCCTCTTCCAAAGTGATGAGAGATTATGTTTAAATGGTGAAACTGATTGAAAATCACAGCTTGTGTCTATGTTGTTTGCAAGAAAGTTAACAGTTTTTAAGGGAATGGAAGAGTGTTTTGAAATTGCAATTTGGGTTTTTTGGGTTTTTTTTCCCATCTTTTATTTTCTTATTTTTTCCATTCTTTTAGTGTGTGTTAAAAAAAAACTTTGTTTTTTAAGCTTGAGCCTACTTTGCTTCTCCTGATCCTCTCCCACAAAAAGAGAGTAAACACTAAGACCACTACACTAAATTTAGCAAACAAAATTTCATGAATGTGTAGTCACTACATTAATTAGTGTTTCTGCCCAGTTTTAACTAAAAGCATTACACCTTCCAATGGAAAAGAACTGTCCTTCTTGTCCAGGTGCCCATGGCCACAGTTGGGATTCCACCTCCAGCATTGCCTGTTGTGAGAGACTGGAGGAGATTGTTGGCTGGAAACATTTTGTGTGTGAGGGAGGAAGGGGCAGGTGCAGTGTTGCCCTGCCCTGAAACCCCAGCACTGCCCTGCCCTGTAACCCCAATCCCCCAGAGCCTCTATCCCAGCCCAGCAGTGTCTGCCCATCCCTGGCACACCAAAGGCAATGCTCCACAGCCACCTCTGCAGCCCCCAGCCCAGCTTCTGAGAGACCAAGTGACCCAAAGTCCCTCCTGGGGGAAGGGCCTAGGAAGACCATGGGGTATTCAAGGCTGACCACAAGGCAAGCACACATCTTGATCCCACTTCCTCTTGGAATTTCTATCTGAACACTGCTGGAATCCAGGAGTTGGTAGCTCTGGTTTTTGTGTGTGTGAGTGTGTGCTTCTGTGTTTCTTACTTGTCTTTTTTTGTTTTGCCTCTTCCTGTTCTTATTCTCTCCCTTTGCATACATTGAGTAACTTAAATTTAACAGGTTTAGACTTTGAGTTATTCAATGGGCCAATTTATAATGCTCTCAGTAGTGCTTTTTGTTGATTGAGCATTGTATTAAACCTTTTGCCAGAGTTGCTCTGATTTTCTAAAGTTGCCAGTAAAGTCTGTTCTGTTGTTTTGAGGTCTTGAGAATCTCTTGTTGCTATTTCTCCAGTACATCAACTCAGAGTACTGAAACAATTGTAATTCCTTTTTAATGTCTAAGTGAGAGAGTTTTTTGAGGGGATGGGGGTCAGGGTTTGTCTGTCCTGCTTGGCACAGCCCAGGCAGGGCTTTCACAGCCACACTGCACACTCCATTTCCCACCTGCACCCGCTGGTGCCTCGGAGTTCTGCTTGCCCAGCCCCAGGGACGCTCCCCTTGTCTGCCCATTCCCCCATGGTCTCTGGGCAGGGATGGCCTCAGTGGGGGCTGCTGACAGCCTCAGACACTTGGAGGCTGCTGCTGGATTTGCCTTCTCCAGAGGCTTGTTCAACCTTCAGCTCCTCAGTTCAGGAATTCAGTGCCCCAGGGTGCATTATCATTCAGAACACCTTAAAAGGCCAAGCCTCTGGGTATAATTTAGGTTTTCAAATCCTTTGTGGTTAATTCAAGAGATTTCAGAATTGTATTCAAAATGAATATATTATGTTTAGAAAAGACAGTGAGAAATTTTTTTTTAGGTCCTGTTTTCCTTTTTTCCTGTTAATATCTTAATATGTGCAATCTCAAACTGACACTGAATTTAAGTATCTCCTCATGAAATTTGAATAGATATGACAATCCAGACCCTTTATGTCTGACAATCAACAACACTCTGTCCCTACCCCCACCCCACCATTTCCCCCATCCAAGCCCTGGGACTCAGAGCAGCCTTGTGCAAATCTGAGCTCCCTCCACCCCAGGCTGGACCTGCAGGTTTCAGCTCCTTGGCTCCAACTCCCACCTGCTTCCCCTGGAGAAGGAGCTGCCCAAGACACAGAGGGATGTTCATTTATTGTCAGTGACAAAACCCAAGGGAAGGCACAGCTCCATCAAATGTAAAAGTCATTCTTCTCCCTGGCTCTGCCCTGCACCTGATCCCCACAGCCTGTCCTGTTTCCTTCATCCCTCCACTGCCAGGGACTTTCTGGGACAAGGGAGCTCTGCTCTGGCTATGGAGGGAGGTGCAAGTGCAGCCACTGGAGTGAGAGGCACAACCTATTAGGTTTGTTTCCTTGGAGGGACAAGGGAGTGGTGAGACTTGGAGGCACAGAAAGGTTTCTCTACACGGCCAACATAAAAAATTTGAACAATATAATTTAATATACATCAAAACACTTCCCTCAGCTCCTTGTGACATCCCAGCACCATCTGACCTATCCACCAACCACAAGGGATTCCCATACACAAGGAACTTTCAATCAAGACATGAGAAGAGGTGATATAAGATAAAAATACAACTAAGATGATGACAGAGGTGTTACAAAAACTTGTGAAAGACTGGGAAATTCCCTCAAGCTCCAAGCATGAAGCCAGTCAAGGGAGACACATTGCACTGACAAGAGACCAGGTGCAAGAGGAAATCTGGGATCGAAAGGAAGAACATAGATCCAGCTGCTCTGCATGACGAGATGTCCTTAGACATGGCCATTCAAACAAGAGAGCTGGAAACACCTGAAGGAAGAGGGTCATGAAATATCAGACTGAATGTTGGTGGCAAAGGTAGAGGGGAAGATCAGTGTTTCTTCTCCTGCCCTCTGCAGGAGAATCCAGTAGATCCAGGAAATTCTTGTTCCTGGCGGGAAAACTTTGCCACTTCTTAAACGTACTAAAATGACCCAGATAATAAAAATGTGCTTGTATAATATGAAATTTACAGGTATTAAAACCTGTGCGCTTTTCCAGGCAGACATCAGTTGCATGTATATGCACAGGCAGTGCCACTTGTGGCCTGAGGTGCTGAGCTGAGATTGGCATCACTCAGAGAGGAGCTGAGGGAGAGCAGAGCACCTTGCAAGCTGCAGGTCCCTGACAGCCCCGGAGGGCTCCTGTCCCATAAACATCTGCTCTGCTTCAGGCAGGAACAGGGACCAGCATTGTGCTGGGTTCATCAGAGAACTGAGGTGTGTGCTGGAATTCAGTCCCCTCCCCATCCCATAGCAGCCCTGCATTTCCCTCCTCCAGCCTTGGTCTCCAGCACAGCCATGGAGGCTCTTTGGGCTCTGCACTTTTCCTGCAGCCACCAAGGGCGGCTGAGCTCTGCCTTTGGCACAGTCAGCCCTGCCCAGCCCAGGCAATGCCCAGCAATTCCTTGTGTGTGCCTGGCCTTGCTGTCAGCCCCGGCAGCGGCTGCGTGGCCCCTTTGTGCCGCCCTGGCCCAGCCATGGTGCCACAGCCCCTGTGCAGCCCAGGGCAGGACAGGAGCATTGCGGGTGGGAACGGCCCCTGTACCGTGGTGCCCACAGCAGCCCTGGGGCTCTGTGCCCCATGGCCTCCCTGCTGGGCAGCCTCTGCCAGCTCCTGCACAGCCCGTGGCACCTGTGGGGCTGCACAGACAGCCCTGCCCCGGGCTCTGCCGGGCTCTGGGCCAGCAGAGAGGCCGGGCAGGGCTGGCCATGGCCGGGAACAGGCCCTGAGCCCCGCAGGAGGATGGAGCTGGGCCACAGCCAAACTGCCCCGCAAACCTGGGCTGAGCAGCCAGGGCTGGCAATGGCTGGGGACAGAGGCTGGTGCTGACAAATGTTCTGGGCCGTGTTCCTGCTCTGTCCATGCCACCAAGGGCACAGAGCAGCCTCCTCTCTGGGCCACTTGCCTGTTTTCAATGCCTTCCACAGGTGCTGGCCCTGCCCCACAAGGCCTGGGCTGAGTCCTGCCCCTGCACGCTCACACAGGCTGAGATGGACACTGATGGTTTCTGTGCCAGGCTCTCTCAGCCCAGCCCAGCTCCCTCCAAGCTCTGCCAGCTGCCCTGAGCTCTCGGCAGCACCAAGGGCCTCTCCCCAGCACAGCCCAGCCGGCTCTGGCCCCACAGCTCTGCTCAGGGCAGGCTGCTCTGGGCAGGGCCCCACGGCCTCAGCCCCTGGGAAGGGCACAGCAGCAGCTGCAGCTCAGACAGGACTCAGCCCCAGCCATGGGCAAGGTGCTGGGCCAAGGGAAAAGGAGGCTCCCTGTGTGCCCTGCTCCCCTCTCCCTGAGGTGCTGAGAGCTCTGCAGCCCCTGCTGCCATCCCATCTGCCCAGGCCAGCACAACAGCCCCGGCCTTGGGGCCCTCAAGAGCTGCTCTTGCTCCTGGCCCAGGGCCCATCCCAAAGCTGGGGCAGCCAGAAAGCTGTGCCCATCTCTGTTCATTCTTCTCTGGTGAGGATGGATCCTCAGGCATTGGGAGATTGCTGATAAATTTTACTACTTCAGAGGCCAATTCTTTCTTGAGCTCTTCAGTTCAGGAATTCAGTGAGAAAAACTCATAAACCCTTGTTCAAAACATACGAACAAGAAAAACCCCTGGGAATAATATAAGTTTTCAATTTTTTTGTGGTTAATTAGACAATTTCAGAAGTGTATTCAAAGGGAATACACTATATAAAAAAACAATGCAGGGAGAAGTGTTTTCCTGTTTGTCTTGGTTTGAAAAGATAGGTATCTGCTAGGGAGAGGCAGGCCTCTCTAGGAATGGGGAATTCCAATCCCTTCCCACTATGTTATTGTATTTTGGAAGATAAAAAAAAAAAACAAAAAAAAAAACAAAAAAAAACAAACAAACAAAACAAACAAACAAACAAACAAACAAACAAAAAACCCAAAACAAAACAAAACAAAACCAAAACAAACAAACAAAAAAACAACAAAAAAAAAAACAAAAACAAAAAAACAAAAAACAAACCAAAACACCTTTCAGTCAGAGCTATGGGGGAAAGGAATAACAGTCCTTTACTAGTAAATATAACAGGACACACAAGAACAGCAGTAATAATAATAATAAACAGGAACCCCAAGGGGCTTTGTCTCACAAGCCCCAGGCAGTCTGATCTCTTGGGACACCAAGACCATCAAGCTGAAATGGTGGAAACTCTGGGGCTCACGGCTAGAAACAGTGGGTTGTGCCGGCAGGCAGGGGGGTGTGCCGGCAGGCAAAGTGAGCAGTGCTGAAGAAGCCGTGGCGGATGGACCCGGGCTGACCCAGATCCAGCAGGGCAGGTGAAGAGCTCTAAATTCCTGGGCACTCCAGCAGATGATAGAATTCCCAGGACCGGACTCCTCTGTTAACCATGGACTTCATGCAGCTAGCCCTTGCCTGACCGTCCTTCCCAAAAAAACGAGAGACAAGAGACCACCACCCTCAGCACCCGGGAGCCTTTTCCTCCCTGTTAACTAAGTGATCTACTTCTTTTGTACGGACCAAGCACTCTTAAAGCATCAGTATTTAGTCTTCTAACAACTTATGGGGGAAAAATTCCACAGGAAAACTTAACCCCCAACACTGTTTCATTTTCTTGTTTATAGATTGCTATCAGCAATGTCCAATTGATATTGACTCCCAGAACCTTCTACTGCATTTGAACAGATATGAAAATCAAGACCTTCATTGCTGACAATCAGGCAGACATTGACCCCATCCATACCCCACCATTTCCCTCATCCAACCCCTGTCACTCCTGTGGATCAGGAATAGTGTGGGCACAGGACCAGGGCAGGGATTCTTCCCCTGTGCTCAGAACTGGTTGGAGAACACCTTGAAGGCTTTGTCCAGTTATGGGCCCCCCAGCTTAGGAAGGACACGGAGAGGCTGGAGTGTGTTCAGAGAAGGGAAACAAGGCAGGTGAGGGGTCTGAAACACAAGTCCTATGAGGAGCAGCTGAGGGAACTGGGGTTGTTTATCCTGGAGAAGAGGAGGCTCAGGGGAGACACGGCAGTGTTACGGCACAGGTAGAACTTGATGATGTCCAAAGTATTTTCCAACCTTGCTGATTCTGTCATCTGTAGAAAAATGCCTTTTTCCCTCCTGCTGCTGAGGACTCCAGGACAATGTAGATGAATGTAGACAAGAGATCTCTGAAGTTGGGTCTTAGAAGAACAGGTTTATTGTCTAGAGTGTGAGGCCTTGCTCGGAGCCGCCAGGCATAGCTGTGGCATGGCCTTGGAAGGTGGGGGCAGTGAGAGATAAAGAAATTCCAAGAGCAAGATGCAAGAGGCAAGAGAGAGGAGCAAAGGAAAGAAAAGAACAGAAGAAGGAGAGAGGCCCACTCTCGCAGCCCTCTGATAAGGGGTCTCGAGGTGGGCTGTAACAGGCTTGTGCCAATGGGGTTACAGATACTTGCTACTTCAGGGGGGCGTTACATGTGTGGGATGAATCATACATTGGGGGTTGTTTTTGCAGGCATCTAGTAGCTAGGACATTTTAAACATCAAAACTTACTTTCAATTCTATCTCAGTTACAGGTTTCACATTCTCAGAGTCCAAGCAATCATATTTATAGGGCTTTCTGGTTTCATCCTTCCCAACAGTCATCCTCTGAAACCAACTTGCAGTTGTTGCAGGATGAGCCCTGGGACTCCTCTCCAGAAGGTCCAGCAGCCCAGATCCCTCAGTTTCTCCTCACAGCCCCAAAGCCCATCCTGTCAGTCCTGCACAGCCTC
>JANEHK010001728.1:0-11631 GCA_025960845.1 Tachycineta bicolor | reverse complement strand
GTTCCAGGATGGAGAAGATCCGCTCGATCCCAATGCTGACCCCCACACAGGGCACCTTCCGGCCCTTGGGATCGAACATCCCCACCAGCCCGTCATAGCGGCCGCCTCCAGCCACGCTCCCAACGCTGACCGCCTCCTCCACGTGCTCGTTCTCCTGCTGCAGCAGCACAGCCTCAAAGATCACCCCCGTGTAATAGTCCAGGCCCCGCGCCAGGCTCAGGTCGAAGGAGATCTGCAGGGCACAAGGGCGGCCCCGTCACCGGCTGCTCGGGGCCCACCAGGGCAGCGTCCCCTCCTGCCCCCACACCTCCTCACCTTGCCTGTGATGCCAAACAGCGTCAGGTACTCAAACAGCAGCTTCATGTCCCCCAGCCCCTCCTTGGCCAGCTTGTTCTGGGATAGCTTTGGGTCCTGCAGAAGCCGCTCGATCAGGTCCAGCCCACCTGTGGGGACCAGCCGTGCCTCAGGTGGGCCAGGGCAGCAGCACCCGGCACGGTGGCCCCGGCCAGCCGGGTGTGTGCCCTGCACTTTCCACCCCCAGCCCAGAACAAGGCCAAGGGCACGGCCCCGTGGTGCTCACCGTGGAGCTGGACATACTCCCCAATGCGATCCGCAGCCTCGGGAGAGAGCCCCTTCTCTCCCACCATCTCACTCCTCACTTCTTCCCATGGCACCTGTCAGGGGAGAGAAGGACATCAGCCACTGCACCAGGGACACAGGCCCTCCTCTGCATGGCAGAATCTCATCATCATGGTTAGAAGGTGCATGAGAGAAGTAGCAGCTCTCAGAGCACAGTCATGTGTGCATAACTCCCATTTCTTGTACCTCTGCACAGCCTGTGTGTATCCCAACCCTATAAAAATACTTTTAGTTTCATTTCTGGCCAGAATGAAGTATCAGCACTGTATTACCACCAAGTCTGAGAGCCATCTTTCTGCTGTGGTTTCCCTGGTTAGGTACTTAGTCATAAACACCACTCAGGAAAGTGCTGCTGGTCATGGAATCACCTGGAAAGGTGTGAGGTATTGCTTGGGTAATGGAAAAAACCCACTGTAAGCATAACATGCTGCCATCTTCCCACTGACCGGGGGTCAAAGACAACCAGGGGTTACAGAGAACCAGGAGAGTCCTGGTCACATCCAGCTGCACTGAGATAAATCACAAGGAAATGATCCCATCAGAAAAAGCCCAGTGCTCCCTTCCCATTGCTTTTGCACACATACACAGCCCCAAACTCCAAACTTTGGTCATGCCTCTGCCATGGATCTCTGCTAACAGGACTGGGAGTGAGAATTCCTCCAGTTGCCTTCATTTTACCATCTGATGAGGCCTCAACAGGAAAAGGCAGTTCACCCTTCAACCAAGAAATATGACCACATGAGATGAGACACAAGCTGCTGTTTCTAACATGCCCTAGCCTAATTTGGAGTACGTTTTTACGAGCCTGGTTCACAAGCAGCAACACCTTGAGCAGGTGAAAGTTTGGAATATTGAACCTTGCATATGAAGAACATTTTTCCCTCCTACCTTTCCTTTTATCAGGACCTCATGGGATAGTGGATAACACAGAGGATCCACTCTTCCTATGTGAATGCCCCCCTCCAGGGAAAGGTGGGAACAACTCAATGCTTATCAGCATTTCCAGACAATTCTCATGGACCATGGTTCATTCACGGAGACTCCAGCAGCAGCAGATGCAGCCTGGGGCTCCAGCCCATACCTTATCCAGTTTGTCCACACTGGAGCAGATGGTTCGGAATTTGCTGTCCGGGACCCCACAAACTGCAAACATCCCATCAAGGATGCGCCGGTCATTGACCTGGGGGAAAGGGAGCAGCACATCAGGAATTATGAACTCAAGCAGATGCTTCAGCAGTGTCCTGCCTCATTCCCCTCTAGTTTTAAGCATGGAAGAGAATATAGGAGATGTCTGTCAAGGGGGTTTTTTTGCTATTTGTAATTTGTTTCCCATTCTTAGGGAGCTGAGCTTCCCAGAGCAGACCAAATAGTACAACTGACATCTACCAAGCCTGGGCAGAGCCATTGCATTTCCTTCTAGAGCCACAGACACCTCCACTCAACAGAGAAAAAAAAAAATATCAGGGCCTATGAGTCCCCTCATGTGGACATGTAAACACAGCTCAGGAACAGACCACAGCCAAGGAGATGAATTCAGAGTATTACCCTACACTATCAGCATAAGAGAAAAGGGATATCTGCTTATGTTAAATCCTCAATGAGGATTTATTTTCTTAATGATAGCATAATGAATCCTGTAGCTTCATTATGCTCTGTAAGAGTATGTAATTAAGGCCAAAGACTCAGCCGGATTCAGCATTTCCATGGGTAGTGAGAATGTCTACAATTGGTCAGAAACAAAGAAACTGCACAGGAATTTGGAATCCTCCAGCATCAACCTGAACCAGAAAGTGCCTTCTGGGAGACAAGAAAAACCACAGGCAGGTTATTCTGTTGCTCCCCACTGCAGGAATGGGAATGTCCTCATCCTCAAAGGCTTCACTTTCACCACTGCCCAAAACACCCAGTTCCTTCACCTCACCACAGACAGGTTCAAGGGGAAGTACCTGGCCCCTGCCTCATGGGGCTGCAACAGGAACACAACACCCAGCCTGCAGTGCCCAGGAACGGCCCAGCTCCAGGTCCCTCATAGATCCCACTGCACTCCTGTGCATCCAGCACTCCTACTCATTGCTCTCCTGCTCCTGTGCACCCTTCCCATGCTGCCTCATCTACACACTGAGCACCATCTGCTGCCATCCCAAGGGAACAGAGGTGTCTGGAAGCAAATAGTAAGCTCAGCCTACAGTAGGGCAAAACTCTTGGTCTAGAAAATGCTTCAGCTCCAAAAACGACTTGGAGGAAAGGCAGGGGTCTGCAGGTAACACCACACTCCAAGCAGATGCCCCTGCTAAGGAGACATCGGGAGCAGGGATAAGGGCAGGAATCCTGGACCAGAGCCTGTTTTACTGCAGTGAATATGATGATCACCTGCTTAGACAGATACTAGGAAGAATTTTTGTATTATAGCGATGGTGAGGCCCTGGTACAGGCTGTCCAGAGAAGCTGTGACTGCCTCCACTCCTGCAAGAGTTCAGGACCAGGCTGGACAGGGCTTGGAGCAACCTGGTCTAGTGGAAGGTGTTCCTGCCCATGGCAGGGTAATGGAACTCCTGGATTATACTTAAGGTCTCTTCCAACCCACACCATTCTATCATTCTAGCTAGCTGCTGGAATTTTGCAAGGGACCGTGGTCATATCTAGAGAGAACACTGTCAGCTGCACCCTCAGAAAAACTGTCATTCCCAGCTCAAAGCAAATCCAAGTCCTTAGCACAAGGGGAAGAACATTTGCTTCCAGGCAGAGAGGAGAGAGAAACTTCTGGGTCAGGCCTTAGAGTGGGAGCAGGTTCTCCTGTGTAAAGCCACAGGAACAATGACCACTGCTTCCCACCGTGGCACAGAGAACCCACCCAGCCTCACCTTGATGACAAAGTCCCCGAGCTGCAGGTCACTCAGGATCTCGTGCACGATCTTCAGGCACTCGGCATCGGGAATCATCGGGTCAAACTGCCCGGCGATATCGAAGTCCTGGGGGCAGAGGAACAGGCAGTGAGCGATTCAGCACCACAGCACAGCTGCAGAAAAATAGCTTCAACTGCTGGTAACAGCGGTTTGTATACAAAACACAGCAGAATTGGGATGTGAGGGAGCACTGCCCCTCACAGATTCAATCCAGAACGGACAGGACTTAGGTTAGAACCCCCACCATGGAAGGCAGCAGGGCTCTCATGTCCACTGCATTTCCAAGAGTTTGTACACTGTGACCTGCTTCCCTGACTCAGCAGTTGCTGTTTGACACTCTGAAACAGAGATCCTCAAAAAACAACAGAAAGGAGGAGCAGCAGTAAATAAACAGAACAAAGTAATCAGGAAGGGGAGAAAAAAAAAACCACTTCTCATTTGCCATGAGCTAAATGCCAAATGTTTCACCTTGATTCTTAGGATGCTTTTTTTAATACACATGCCAATCGAGTTAATGATTAGGGAAGGCAAGAGAACAAAATCAGAGTTTCAACTGCTAAGACAGAAAAAGGAATCAGGAACCCTGAGTGGTCCCCACCAGGGATCACCAGATGAACTAGCACATAGAACAACCGAAGCCCAACCTGGGCTGGTATCCCACAGCTGGAAACAACATCAGTGTTCAGAGAGAAATAAAACACAGAAGCAACAAGAGAGCCCTTGTTCCCTGTTTAGGAATCCCCAAATGCAAACTCTTCAGTGAGATCTTGAGTACAAGAATAATTTTCATTGCGTGGATATATTTCAACAGGGCTTAACCAAGCTCTCAAAATAAACTGGGGCATTGGAGGAAGAGATGGGATCACAGAGTTTATTCCTGATCAACTGAGTACAAAAAGGGCTGATGCAATCCCTGGGAAAGTTGGGTGAGGAAGTGCAGGAATGTACAGGAAGTCAGGGAACTGCTGATATCGCCATAAATGGCATAGATGAAATCTCACTTAAAAAAAGAACAAACAAACAGGAGCTGCTGAATTATATTGAAGAAAAGCTGCAGGAAAAGGTCCTAGGCTGAGAAAAGAATGCAAACACCTCCAAGGAGAGAAGGTAACAAAGGTAACAGAGTTTGATTTACATGGTTTAAGGAGGGGAAGATTTCTCTAAACATTTCCCAAATGTTTACCTGGGAAGGGGGAAGAATACACATCAAGGGATGACAGTTACTGTTTTAAGAGCTGAACTGTTTAAACGAGAACAAGGAAACAATCAGATACAAGTAAGTTTAACCTGGATATGAGAAGACCATTTTTAGCTATCCTAAGAGTGAGATCTTGGAGTAGGAGAAGAGACAGGAGGCCATGACCCCAAGTTATCTGGAAACAGGAATCACCAAGCCAAAGCTGGAAGGTAATCCCAGGAGTTGTATAATGAAGTAGGAATATTCTCAAACAAAAAAAAAATTGTTTGCAATATGAATCCCTGGGGACTGTGTCAGTAGAGCAGAGCAAAGCTGTTCCTTGGGGCTACCACGTGAAAGCCACGAAGGAAATTGCTTTGTTACTTGTTCCATAATTTGGCCTCTAGGTTTTCCCTTCCTTTGAAGTTAAAATTGATTAACACAGAATGGAAGTAGCGTATACTACTGCTTTGCCTGGTTTGTATGTCCTGCTAACACACCTAGAGCTGAACGGCTGCCAGATTTGGGATCAGAAGGAAATTCCTCCCCACCACCCATCCAGCAAGCACTGTGGGATGGAGCAAGGAGCTGCTCTCCCACACAGTGCAAAGGAGGTGATACCTGGGGGCTCTATGACAAAGTTCCACACCAGCACCGAGTCACAGCCGTCACTCCCACTCGCCCACCCTCCAGTTTTTTCACACTCATAAGAACACACTGAGCAGAAGATTAACGGATCCTTCAAAGCTTTCCACAGCCACAGGGAAGGGTGACACAGCTGTTACTTTGACAGTGCTGTGTGCCCACAGGCACTGGCCAGCCCACAGCCTGTCCCAGCAGGGTCCTTGTGCAGCCAAACTCACACACTGGTAGAACTCGCGGTAGCGGCCCCTGGTCATGGCCGGGTTGTCCCTCCTGTACACCTTGGCAATGTGGTAGCGCTTGATGTTGTTGATCTTGTTCATTGCCAGGTAACGAGCAAAGGGCACCTGAGACAGACAGTTAAGGATAGCAACAAGGGATCACCCCCCCAGTTATCAGCCACAGGCAGCGCTGGGTCCTCACTGTCTCCCACCCAGCACCCCTGGGGCAAAGAACTGCTAAGAGACATCTGGACTTATCTCAGCTCCCCGAGGTCTCCACAAACGATGATTCAAGTGTCCCTTCAGGCTTCTCCCAGCAGGACCTTAGGCTGGATCTGAGTCTCTCCTGGGCTGGATGCTGCAGCAGCCTGGCCTAGGAACCCTTCTTGGGAGAAACCACACTCAGTACAGATCTTCTTTACTTCCACACACATAGGGCATGAAGCTGTGACAGGGGAGGGTCAGGCTGGATGTTAGGAAAAGGCTCTTCCCCCAGAGCATTGTAGGGCACAGGCTCCCCAAGGAAGTGGTCATGGCACCAGGCCTGACAGAGATCAAGGAGCATTTAGAGAACGCTCTCAGGCACATGGCTGGAGTGTCCTGTGCAGGGTCAGGAGCTGGAATTGATGATCCTTGGGATCACTTCCCACTCAGGATATTCCAAGATTCTAAGCATTCCTCCACCAAACAGAAGCAATGCACAGTAAGTAACAGAGCAAGGGTTCTCCACCCACAGAACCACACTGCATGCTCATGCTCTCCCTGTCGGTTTGGGGCCTCCCTCCCCCTCAGGACAGCACTGCCCCAAAAGGAGGGCTGCCAAGGCCCCTCAGCACCAGCTGTGGCAGGATACTGTCAGGTCGTAGCGCAGGGACAGCAGCTCTCCTCCCTGATCTTTTAGATCATAGATGAGTTTCGAGTCTTCACCGTATTTCCCTGTCAGTGTCTCCTACAACAAAACAACACATGAACAAACAGCATCTTCAGTGACAGGGAATCAGCCCTAGAGCACACAGAAAACAAGGAGACAAAGGGAGAATGTCTAGGAACTGAGGAAGGAAACTCAACCCTCAACACTCTAAGCTGCAGGATCCTCACCAGCTCAGCCAATGTCCTCACCCACCTTCAGCTCAAACACCGGCGTGTCGATGACTTCGGCTCCGTGGCGCTTGAAGCACGAGATGATGGCTTTGAAGGCCCTCTCACGGATGGCCATTTCCTTGGGCCCGAAATCCCGTGTCCCCTGGGATGAGGGAAGAAAAGGAGCAAAGAACACTTAGGGTTAGAGGTATGACATGAGAAAGATGCCAGAAGAAATATGAAGAAGCTGCCATGCTGCTAACAAAACCAGAGAGACCAGGTCCAGACATCAGATATTGGTAATCAGCACTAAAAACATTGGAAAACATCAGGACACAGCTCAGACAGAGTCTGCCATGGTCTACAGAGTGAAAACTAAGCCAGGAGTTTCACAGTACAGGAAACAAAGGAGATAAAGCAGATCCAGCAGTCAGAGTTCAGTGCTTTCAAGCCTGACAGCACAACCAGGACCTGTCCTCAGCTCTGATTCAGACCTATTAGCCAGACCCCTGCCCAGTGAGCCATCCCAAAAGTGGAAACAGAGGACAGACATGCTCTGAAACTGTGGAATAACCATCAGCTCTGCAATTTCCAAACACAGAGAAAAAACATCTTTCAAAATGCAACACCTGCGAAATGTCTGTCTACGATTCACAGGGCCATGCACTCTTTCCACTTCTTTGGTGTCAAGGATCGCTGAATTATTCCAGTGACGACCTTCATGCTCCCAGTAATGTATAGATCATTGTTAATTAGCTAGAATCCAACATCCACTTTATAAAACCAGTTAAGAAGAAGGAAGCACCCCCACCCAGAGATCACTCAGGTGGCCTTCAGCTGCCACTGGCAAGCCTGAGATGGGCTGGAAACTCAACTGAGTTTCTCTGGCATTCAACAGGGCTGCAGAATCCCCTATTCCACACTTTCAAACAGTGAAATACCCTTCCACTTTCCAGGTATCACACTACAATTACATTTAACTAAACATATCATAAAGGAAATGGACAAATGGATGGTTTTGAGACATTTAAAGACTGGGAATAAATTCTTCCCTGTGAGGTTGCCCAGAGAAGCTGTGGCTGCTCCGTCCCTAGAAGTGTCCCAGGGCAGGCTGGACGGGGCTTGGAACAACCTGGGACAGTGGAAGGTGTCCCTGCCCATGGCAGGGGGTGGAACAAGATGAGCTTTAAGGTCTCTCCAACCCAAAACATTCCATGTTTCTACAATTTCCTATGTCAGGGGCATCACCAGAGTCTGGTTTGTTTGTGAATATATTCATAACTGTTTCCACACCACAGTATGGAAGCAGGTGGTCTCTGATCATCTGCCAGTGATGATACGTTCAGGTTACAAAGTATTTCAGCAGAAATTGCATCATGGACACTATTCTTAGGGGCCTGGAGACTAAAAAAACACTTGTAAAGGAAGGGTCCTTCCACAAAAGGACACAGAAATTCCAGCAGCTGGCCAGACCTGTTCAGTAAATGGGATTACTCAGACCCTCAGACTAAGGGCAGATATGAGAAACACAAAAAAAGCTTGATTAGAAGGGAATTTCTTGACCACACCAGCAGTGGTTGGAATGTCACATAAGCACCCAGAAGTTTCTAAGATGGTGGGTATCTGGGCTGAATGCTGTCAGGGGATATTTTCATTCCTCTGCCCGTTGCTGCTAAAACCGAAAGTAGAAACAGAAATGTGAACAAAGACAGGTGTGGCCGTGCTGGACTCCTGCCCACAGATGTGTGGGGGGTGCTGGGTGGGTGTATGGGGGAAGGACACGCACACAGAGGGGCACAGGAGTGCGCTGTGGGGAGTTACCTTCGGGGTCTTGAGCACAAACTTCTGTTTCCCCTCATCTGCCCCCAGCTGTGCCTTCATATCGAGCAGCTTTGCCACTTCCTTTGCAATCTGGGAATGGAACAAGGAGGGAGCTGGGGATAAGACCACCCAACAGCCCCAGCCCACTGGCTTCCCCAGCACCTTCAACCTCAGCATTCCTAGTGCACCTGATTCCATAACCTCAATATACCCACTATTCCAAGTTTCTTGGCAACCAGTGACATTCCCTGCCCCTCTCCAGTACTTCCCATTTCTCATACCAGCTCTCCTATCCCAGCAACACAAACACCCCCACCGTTCCCTGACTCCCACGCCCTCCACAACTATCTCCCCATTCCTATCCCCACCACCACCAGCCCCTGCTACGTGCACCAGCACTAGGGGTTTCCAGCATCCTCCTCCCAATCCTGACTCTCCCATGCATCCTTCCCTTCAATCCAGCACCGGCATCACCGGCTCTCACCACGAGTCTCTCCTGCACCTTCAGCCCTTCCCAGCCCTGCACTGCCATCCTTCCCGACACCTCACTTCCCAACGCCGCCAGCCCTAGCGCGGTAACCTCTGCACCACCGCTCCCGGTTCCCCACACAGCGCCCGGCACCGCTGCCCCCAAGCCGCCCTTCCCCATCCCAACACCGCCGGCGCCCCAGTTCTCCTTCCCCGCCTCTCCCAGCGCGCCGCTCCCACTCAGAACTGCTGCTCCCGGCACCCCATTCCCAGAACACCGGAGCCCCCGCACCTCGTCAGGATCGGCCTTGTCCTGTTTGAGCCGCCTCACGGTCTCCGCCTGGGCCCGCACCGCCGCCTCCTCCGCCATGGCGAGGCCGTGCCCGCGCCGCGCACGCGCAACTCCCGCGCGGCCGCCGCGGACGCGCAGCGCCGCCGCCGCCGGGAAGGAAAAGGCGGAGGGCGCGGTTCGGGTTTATTATGGGGGGGTTTTGTTTAATTTATAAAAATACAGCTTTTTCCACGCGCGCCGCAGCCAGCGCAGCTGCTCCAGCCGCTCGCTGTGTCCCTCGGTGACGGGACACGGGCTTCCTCCGGGACGGTCCCGCAGCTCGGCGCCCGCCGGCAGCGCCCGGCTGCGGGTCGGGAGCGGCCCCCGCAGCCCAAACGGGGCCGGGGTGCCCGCCCTTCCACCGCCCCCCTCGCCCCACGGCCTGAGCTGGCAGGTGCCCAACGCACCACGGATCCCCCCTCCCAAATCTGGAATTCCACCTGATCCTGCTTGAGCTGCACCACATCCATCAGTGCCAGCACCACCTAGAGTGATGGAAATGGCTGTACAGGTAGAGGGGCTGCAGTACTAGGAACCCACAGACTTGACCTTCAGAGAAGCTAACCAGGTTAACCTGGTGACTGCACTGTCCATAGCTTTTAAAAGCCTCTTACTCCTCTGTTCTCAGTGCCTTAGCCCAGGCAATGAGCCGT
Organism: Tachycineta bicolor; assembly: GCA_025960845.1. Classification (NCBI taxonomy): domain Eukaryota; kingdom Metazoa; phylum Chordata; class Aves; order Passeriformes; family Hirundinidae; genus Tachycineta; species Tachycineta bicolor. The sequence goes on along the minus strand of JANEHK010001728.1, from coordinate 1,696 downwards.
AGGGGAGTGGACGTTACCCAGACCGCAGCGGGCAGTGAATGGCTGAGGGCGCTGCAGGAGGGCTCCAGTTGTGCAGCACTTCAGCCCAGCAGCTCGAGCCACAGAAGCCCTCAGGGCTCCAGCCTCCTCCTGATCTCATCAATAAGCTTTTCTCTGGGGATATCAACCTACAAAGCAAACAGAGTAGCATTAGAGAAAGGCACTTGTAAGGACTAAGTGAGGATACCAGTGCAGTTTGTGATTGGTTTTCTGGAGTCACCTAATAGATCTGTGCTATGGCCTCTCAAAGGAACACTGAGGGAAAATCCAGAGCTCTTCGGTGCTCTTTAGAGTTTGGAAGTACTTTAAAACCCGGTGTAAAAGGGCATTCTCACCTCCTCTCTTGTTGCAACATCTCGCAGCTTCACAACTCCATCTGCCAGCTCCTGCTCTCCCACAATGGCAGCAAGGGGGATCCCTGTGGCCTCACAATACTGCAGCTGCTTCAGCAATTTAGGATCTTTCTTGTACAGCATCTCTGCCTAGGAGGGAGTGGGAAGGGTGAATCACTAACCCAGCTTTGCTCTGATGAATACTGCAGTTAAAGCACCAATACCCAACCCTGCAGCAATCGCTTTACTGCTTTGGGCTGTTCTTCTCTGCCTGCCTAGATCTAAATGGTTAGACTTGATCTTGGAGGTCTTTTTCAACCCGAACAGTTCTGTTATCTCAGACAGGCACAGATCTTTGATCTTGGAGAGACACACAACTAATGGAGTCGGTCTTGCTGTGCTACAGCTCCCTTCAGGATCTCCCTCCCTCACCTGTGACATTGCCAAGCCCAAGTCATTCCTTTACCTTGATCCCTGCGTCCCACAGCTCGGAGATGAGCTTCATTCTGGCAGCAAGCAGGTGTTTCTGCGGTGTAGCCACCAGCACTTGGGTCTCAGTTGTTCGAAGTTTCTCCCCAGAAGCCTGAAGGGACAGACATGGGCCACTCGTGGGAGTGACTCCGTGGGAATCTGCAGCCCACACCTCACCTCATCTATCTCCAGACCTTAACTCAGTGAGTGACAACCTGAGCACCTTTAATGAGCCCCCCCAGAGATTCTGCATTGTGTCACACTACTTAACTGTGTGCTGCTGTTCCTAGGGGACCCCGGCCAACCTCTTGGATGGGACTAGGACAGCTTTCCAATGTCTCCTTTGATTCTTCAGGTACAAACACATTGCCTCAGCTTCACTTGCTAGGAATCACAGGCTTGGAACCAAACACAGAATGATGGATCTCCACAGAGGCTTCCCTGGGGTTTTTCTTAGAGTGAGTTCGCAGCTGTTACCAAGTTCATTGCTTCAGAATCCCCAGGACAGAAAACTTCAGAGGCAAGACACAAGAACAAAGTACTGGAGCACAAAGCTCACAGCCAGGCCCAGAGCTCAAAGCTGTCTCTAACATTTCCTTGACATCTCCTAGGGAATGCTGCCCTTAGCTGCCCACACCTGCATCCTGATAGGCTGCAGAAAAGGACTCTGTCTTCTGTGCATCGATATTTAGGCATGGCAAGAGCCACGCTCTCCCCCAAAGTTACGTTCTTTTGAGCACTGTGGAGCTGGAGACCTCTGATAAACAATATTTTGCTTCCTAGAGCCTTCCCCAATGCACTGCCTGCATCACCTACCTCTAGTCTCCGTTCCAGGATGGAGAAGATCCGCTCGA
>JANEHK010001726.1:0-11632 GCA_025960845.1 Tachycineta bicolor | reverse complement strand
GTTCCAGGATGGAGAAGATCCGCTCGATCCCAATGCTGACCCCCACACAGGGCACCTTCCGGCCCTTGGGATCGAACATCCCCACCAGCCCGTCATAGCGGCCGCCTCCAGCCACGCTCCCAACGCTGACCGCCTCCTCCACGTGCTCGTTCTCCTGCTGCAGCAGCACAGCCTCAAAGATCACCCCCGTGTAATAGTCCAGGCCCCGCGCCAGGCTCAGGTCGAAGGAGATCTGCAGGGCACAAGGGCGGCCCCGTCACCGGCTGCTCGGGGCCCACCAGGGCAGCGTCCCCTCCTGCCCCCACACCTCCTCACCTTGCCTGTGATGCCAAACAGCGTCAGGTACTCAAACAGCAGCTTCATGTCCCCCAGCCCCTCCTTGGCCAGCTTGTTCTGGGATAGCTTTGGGTCCTGCAGAAGCCGCTCGATCAGGTCCAGCCCACCTGTGGGGACCAGCCGTGCCTCAGGTGGGCCAGGGCAGCAGCACCCGGCACGGTGGCCCCGGCCAGCCGGGTGTGTGCCCTGCACTTTCCACCCCCAGCCCAGAACAAGGCCAAGGGCACGGCCCCGTGGTGCTCACCGTGGAGCTGGACATACTCCCCAATGCGATCCGCAGCCTCGGGAGAGAGCCCCTTCTCTCCCACCATCTCACTCCTCACTTCTTCCCATGGCACCTGTCAGGGGAGAGAAGGACATCAGCCACTGCACCAGGGACACAGGCCCTCCTCTGCATGGCAGAATCTCATCATCATGGTTAGAAGGTGCATGAGAGAAGTAGCAGCTCTCAGAGCACAGTCATGTGTGCATAACTCCCATTTCTTGTACCTCTGCACAGCCTGTGTGTATCCCAACCCTATAAAAATACTTTTAGTTTCATTTCTGGCCAGAATGAAGTATCAGCACTGTATTACCACCAAGTCTGAGAGCCATCTTTCTGCTGTGGTTTCCCTGGTTAGGTACTTAGTCATAAACACCACTCAGGAAAGTGCTGCTGGTCATGGAATCACCTGGAAAGGTGTGAGGTATTGCTTGGGTAATGGAAAAAACCCACTGTAAGCATAACATGCTGCCATCTTCCCACTGACCGGGGGTCAAAGACAACCAGGGGTTACAGAGAACCAGGAGAGTCCTGGTCACATCCAGCTGCACTGAGATAAATCACAAGGAAATGATCCCATCAGAAAAAGCCCAGTGCTCCCTTCCCATTGCTTTTGCACACATACACAGCCCCAAACTCCAAACTTTGGTCATGCCTCTGCCATGGATCTCTGCTAACAGGACTGGGAGTGAGAATTCCTCCAGTTGCCTTCATTTTACCATCTGATGAGGCCTCAACAGGAAAAGGCAGTTCACCCTTCAACCAAGAAATATGACCACATGAGATGAGACACAAGCTGCTGTTTCTAACATGCCCTAGCCTAATTTGGAGTACGTTTTTACGAGCCTGGTTCACAAGCAGCAACACCTTGAGCAGGTGAAAGTTTGGAATATTGAACCTTGCATATGAAGAACATTTTTCCCTCCTACCTTTCCTTTTATCAGGACCTCATGGGATAGTGGATAACACAGAGGATCCACTCTTCCTATGTGAATGCCCCCCTCCAGGGAAAGGTGGGAACAACTCAATGCTTATCAGCATTTCCAGACAATTCTCATGGACCATGGTTCATTCACTGAGACTCCAGCAGCAGCAGATGCAGCCTGGGGCTCCAGCCCATACCTTATCCAGTTTGTCCACACTGGAGCAGATGGTTCGGAATTTGCTGTCCGGGACCCCACAAACTGCAAACATCCCATCAAGGATGCGCCGGTCGTTGACCTGGGGGAAAGGGAGCAGCACATCAGGAATTATGAACTCAAGCAGATGCTTCAGCAGTGTCCTGCCTCATTCCCCTCTAGTTTTAAGCATGGAAGAGAATATAGGAGATGTCTGTCAAGGGGGTTTTTTTGCTATTTGTAATTTGTTTCCCATTCTTAGGGAGCTGAGCTTCCCAGAGCAGACCAAATAGTACAACTGACATCTACCAAGCCTGGGCAGAGCCATTACATTTCCTTCTAGAGCCACAGACACCTCCACTCAACAGAGAAAAAAAAAATATCAGGGCCTATGAGTCCCCTCATGTGGACATGTAAACACAGCTCAGGAACAGACCACAGCCAAGGAGATGAATTCAGAGTATTACCCTACACTATCAGCATAAGAGAAAAGGGACATCTGCTTATGTTAAATCCTCAATGAGGATTTATTTTCTTAATGATAGCATAATGAATCCTGTAGCTTCATTATGCTCTGTAAGAGTATGTAATTAAGGCCAAAGACTCAGCCGGATTCAGCATTTCCATGGGTAGTGAGAATGTCTACAATTGGTCAGAAACAAAGAAACTGCACAGGAATTTGGAATCCTCCAGCATCAACCTGAACCAGAAAGTGCCTTCTGGGAGACAAGAAAAACCACAGGCAGGTTATTCTGTTGCTCCCCACTGCAGAAATGGGAATGTCCTCATCCTCAAAGGCTTCACTTTCACCACTGCCCAAAACACCCAGTTCCTTCACCTCACCACAGACAGGTTCAAGGGGAAGTACCTGGCCCCTGCCTCATGGGGCTGCAACAGGAACACAACACCCAGCCTGCAGTGCCCAGGAACGGCCCAGCTCCAGGTCCCTCATAGATCCCACTGCACTCCTGTGCATCCAGCACTCCTACTCATTGCTCTCCTGCTCCTGTGCACCCTTCCCATGCTGCCTCATCTACACACTGAGTACCATCTGCTGCCATCCCAAGGGAACAGAGGTGTCTGGAAGCAAATAGTAAGCTCAGCCTACAGTAGGGCAAAACTCTTGGTCTAGAAAATGCTTCAGCTCCAAAAACGACTTGGAGGAAAGGCAGGGGTCTGCAGGTAACACCACACTCCAAGCAGATGCCCCTGCTAAGGAGACATCGGGAGCAGGGATAAGGGCAGGAATCCTGGACCAGAGCCTGTTTTACTGCAGTGAATATGATGATCACCTGCTTAGACAGATACTAGGAAGAATTTTTGTATTATAGCGATGGTGAGGCCCTGGTACAGGCTGTCCAGAGAAGCTGTGACTGCCTCCACTCCTGCAAGAGTTCAGGACCAGGCTGGACAGGGCTTGGAGCAACCTGGTCTAGTGGAAGGTGTTCCTGCCCATGGCAGGGTAATGGAACTCCTGGATTATACTTAAGGTCTCTTCCAACCCACACCATTCTATCATTCTAGCTAGCTGCTGGAATTTTGCAAGGGACCGTGGTCATATCTAGAGAGAACACTGTCAGCTGCACCCTCAGAAAAACTGTCATTCCCAGCTCAAAGCAAATCCAAGTCCTTAGCACAAAGGGAAGAACATTTGCTTCCAGGCAGAGAGGAGAGAGAAACTTCTGGGTCAGGCCTTAGAGTGGGAGCAGGTTCTCCTGTGTAAAGCCACAGGAACAATGACCACTGCTTCCCACCGTGGCACAGAGAACCCACCCAGCCTCACCTTGATGACAAAGTCCCCGAGCTGCAGGTCACTCAGGATCTCGTGCACGATCTTCAGGCACTCGGCATCGGGAATCATCGGGTCAAACTGCCCGGCGATATCGAAGTCCTGGGGGCAGAGGAACAGGCAGTGAGCGATTCAGCACCACAGCACAGCTGCAGAAAAATAGCTTCAACTGCTGGTAACAGCGGTTTGTATACAAAACACAGCAGAATTGGGATGTGAGGGAGCACTGCCCCTCACAGATTCAATCCAGAACGGACAGGACTTAGGTTAGAACCCCCACCATGGAAGGCAGCAGGGCTCTCATGTCCACTGCATTTCCAAGAGTTTGTACACTGTGACCTGCTTCCCTGACTCAGCAGTTGCTGTTTGACACTCTGAAACAGAGATCCTCAAAAAACAACAGAAAGGAGGAGCAGCAGTAAATAAACAGAACAAAGTAATCAGGAAGGGGAGAAAAAAAAAACCACTTCTCATTTGCCATGAGCTAAATGCCAAATGTTTCACCTTGATTCTTAGGATGCTTTTTTTAATACACATGCCAATCGAGTTAATGATTAGGGAAGGCAAGAGAACAAAATCAGAGTTTCAACTGCTAAGACAGAAAAAGGAATCAGGAACCCTGAGTGGTCCCCACCAGGGATCACCAGATGAACTAGCACATAGAACAACCGAAGCCCAACCTGGGCTGGTATCCCACAGCTGGAAACAACATCAGTGTTCAGAGAGAAATAAAACACAGAAGCAACAAGAGAGCCCTTGTTCCCTGTTTAGGAATCCCCAAATGCAAACTCTTCAGTGAGATCTTGAGTACAAGAATAATTTTCATTGCGTGGATATATTTCAACAGGGCTTAACCAAGCTCTCAAAATAAACTGGGGCATTGGAGGAAGAGATGGGATCACAGAGTTTATTCCTGATCAACTGAGTACAAAAAGGGCTGATGCAATCCCTGGGAAAGTTGGGTGAGGAAGTGCAGGAATGTACAGGAAGTCAGGGAACTGCTGATATCGCCATAAATGGCATAGATGAAATCTCACTTAAAAAAAGAACAAACAAACAGGAGCTGCTGAATTATATTGAAGAAAAGCTGCAGGAAAAGGTCCTAGGCTGAGAAAAGAATGCAAACACCTCCAAGGAGAGAAGGTAACAAAGGTAACAGAGTTTGATTTACATGGTTTAAGGAGGGGAAGATTTCTCTAAACATTTCCCAAATGTTTACCTGGGAAGGGGGAAGAATACACATCAAGGGATGACAGTTACTGTTTTAAGAGCTGAACTGTTTAAACGAGAACAAGGAAACAATCAGATACAAGTAAGTTTAACCTGGATATGAGAAGACCATTTTTAGCTATCCTAAGAGTGAGATCTTGGAGTAGGAGAAGAGACAGGAGGCCATGACCCCAAGTTATCTGGAAACAGGAATCACCAAGCCAAAGCTGGAAGGTAATCCCAGGAGTTGTATAATGAAGTAGGAATATTCTCAAACAAAAAAAAAATTGTTTGCAATATGAATCCCTGGGGACTGTGTCAGTAGAGCAGAGCAAAGCTGTTCCTTGGGGCTACCACGTGAAAGCCACGAAGGAAATTGCTTTGTTACTTGTTCCATAATTTGGCCTCTAGGTTTTCCCTTCCTTTGAAGTTAAAATTGATTAACACAGAATGGAAGTAGCGTATACTACTGCTTTGCCTGGTTTGTATGTCCTGCTAACACACCTAGAGCTGAACGGCTGCCAGATTTGGGATCAGAAGGAAATTCCTCCCCACCACCCATCCAGCAAGCACTGTGGGATGGAGCAAGGAGCTGCTCTCCCACACAGTGCAAAGGAGGTGATACCTGGGGGCTCTATGACAAAGTTCCACACCAGCACCGAGTCACAGCCGTCACTCCCACTCGCCCACCCTCCAGTTTTTTCTCACACTCATAAGAACACACTGAGGAGAAGATTAACGGATCCTTCAGAGCTTTCCACAGCCACAGGGAAGGGTGACACAGCTGTTATTTTGACAGTGCTGTGTGCCCACAGGCACTGGCCAGCCCACAGCCTGTCCCAGCAGGGTCCTTGTGCAGCCAAACTCACACACTGGTAGAACTCGCGGTAGCGGCCCCTGGTCATGGCCGGGTTGTCCCTCCTGTACACCTTGGCAATGTGGTAGCGCTTGATGTTGTTGATCTTGTTCATTGCCAGGTAACGAGCAAAGGGCACCTGAGACAGACAGTTAAGGATAGCAACAAGGGATCACCCCCCCAGTTATCAGCCACAGGCAGCGCTGGGTCCTCACTGTCTCCCACCCAGCACCCCTGGGGCAAAGAACTGCTAAGAGACATCTGGACTTATCTCAGCTCCCCGAGGTCTCCACAAACGATGATTCAAGTGTCCTTTCAGGCTTCTCCCAGCAGGACCTTAGGCTGGATCTGAGTCTCTCCTGGGCTGGATACTGCAGCAGCCTGGCCAAGGAACCCTTCTTGGGAGAAACCACACTCAGTACAGATCTTCTTTACTTCCACACACATGGGGCATGAAGCTGTGTCAGGGGAGGGTCAGGCTGGATGTTAGGAAAAGGCTCTTCCCCCAGAGCATTGTAGGGCACAGGCTCCCCAAGGAAGTGGTCATGGCACCAGGCCTGACAGAGATCAAGGAGCATTTGGAGAACGCTCTCAGGCACATGGCTGGAGTGTCCTGTGCAGGGTCAGGAGCTGGAATTGATGATCCTTGGGATCACTTCCCACTCAGGATATTCCAAGATTCTAAGCAATCCTCCACCAAATAGAAGCAATGCACAGTAAGTAACAGAGCAAGGGTTCTCCACCCACAGAACCACACTGCATGCTCATGCTCTCCCTGTCGGTTTGGGGCCTCCCTCCCCCTCAGGACAGCACTGCCCCAAAAGGAGGGCTGCCAAGGCCCCTCAGCACCAGCTGTGGCAGGATACTGTCAGGTCGTAGCGCAGGGACAGCAGCTCTCCTCCCTGATCTTTTAGATCATAGATGAGTTTCGAGTCTTCACCGTATTTCCCTGTCAGTGTCTCCTACAACAAAACAACACATGAACAAACAGCATCTTCAGTGACAGGGAATCAGCCCTAGAGCACACAGAAAACAAGGAGACAAATGGAGAATGCCTAGGAACTGAGGAAGGAAACTCAACCCTCAACACTCTAAGCTGCAGGATCCTCACCAGCTCAGCCAATGTCCTCACCCACCTTCAGCTCAAACACCGGCGTGTCGATGACTTCGGCTCCGTGGCGCTTGAAGCACGAGATGATGGCTTTGAAGGCCCTCTCACGGATGGCCATTTCCTTGGGCCCGAAATCCCGTGTCCCCTGGGATGAGGGAAGAAAAGGAGCAAAGAACACTTAGGGTTAGAGGTATGACATGAGAAAGATGCCAGAAGAAATATGAAGAAGCTGCCATGCTGCTAACAAAACCAGAGAGACCAGGTCCAGACATCAGATATTGGTAATCAGCACTAAAAACATTGGAAAACATCAGGACACAGCTCAGACAGAGTCTGCCATGGTCTGCAGAGCAAAAACTAAGCCCGGAGTTTCACAGTACAGGAAACAAAGGAGATAAAGCAGATCCAGCAGTCAGAGTTCAGTGCTTTCAAGCCTGATAGCACAACCAGGACCTGTCCTCAGCTCTGATTCAGACCTATTAGCCAGACCCCTGCCCAGTGAGCCATCCCAAAAGTGGAAACAGAGGACAGACATGCTCTGAAACTGTGGAATAACCATCAGCTCTGCAATTTCCAAACACAGAGAAAAAACATCTTTCAAAATGCAACACCTGTGAAATGTCTGTCTACGATTCACAGGGCCATGCACTCTTTCCATTTCTTTGGTGTCAAGGATCACTGAATTACTCCAGTGACGACCTTCATGCTCTCAGTAATGTATAGATCATTGTTAATTAGCTGGACTCCAACATCCACTTTATAAAACCAGTTAAGAAGGAGGAAACACCCCCACCCACAGATCACTCAGGTGGCCTTCAGCTGCCACTGGCAAGCCTGAGATGGGCTGGAAACTCAACTGAGTTTCTCTGGCATTCAACAGGGCTGCAGAATCCCCTATTCCACACTTTCAAACAGTGAAATACCCTTCCACTTTCCAGGTATCACACTACAATTACATTTAACTAAACATATCATAAAGGAAATGGACAAATGGATGGTTTTGAGACATTTAAAGACTGGGAATAAATTCTTCCCTGTGAGGTTGCCCAGAGAAGCTGTGGCTGCTCCGTCCCTAGAAGTGTCCCAGGGCAGGCTGGACGGGGCTTGGAACAACCTGGGACAGTGGAAGGTGTCCCTGCCCATGGCAGGGGGTGGAACAAGATGAGCTTTAAGGTCTCTCCAACCCAAAACATTCCATGTTTCTACAATTTCCTATGTCAGGGGCATCACCAGAGTCTGGTTTGTTTGTGAATATATTCATAACTGTTTCCACACCACAGTATGGAAGCAGGTGGTCTCTGATCATCTGCCAGTGATGATACGTTCAGGTTACAAAGTATTTCAGCAGAAATTGCATCATGGACACTATTCTTAGGGGCCTGGAGACTAAAAAAACACTTGTAAAGGAAGGGTCCTTCCACAAAAGGACACAGAAATTCCAGCAGCTGGCCAGACCTGTTCAGTAAATGGGATTACTCAGACCCTCAGACTAAGGGCAGATATGAGAAACACAAAAAAAGCTTGATTAGAAGGGAATTTCTTGACCACACCAGCAGTGGTTGGAATGTCACATAAGCACCCAGAAGTTTCTAAGATGGTGGGTATCTGGGCTGAATGCTGTCAGGGGATATTTTCATTCCTCTGCCCGTTGCTGCTAAAACCGAAAGTAGAAACAGAAATGTGAACAAAGACAGGTGTGGCCGTGCTGGACTCCTGCCCACAGATGTGTGGGGGGTGCTGGGTGGGTGTATGGGGGAAGGACACGCACACAGAGGGGCACAGGAGTGCGCTGTGGGGAGTTACCTTCGGGGTCTTGAGCACAAACTTCTGTTTCCCCTCATCTGCCCCCAGCTGTGCCTTCATATCGAGCAGCTTTGCCACTTCCTTTGCAATCTGGGAATGGAACAAGGAGGGAGCTGGGGATAAGACCACCCAACAGCCCCAGCCCACTGGCTTCCCCAGCACCTTCAACCTCAGCATTCCTAGTGCACCTGATTCCATAACCTCAATATACCCACTATTCCAAGTTTCTTGGCAACCAGTGACATTCCCTGCCCCTCTCCAGTACTTCCCATTTCTCATACCAGCTCTCCTATCCCAGCAACACAAACACCCCCACCGTTCCCTGACTCCCACGCCCTCCACAACTATCTCCCCATTCCTATCCCCACCACCACCAGCCCCTGCTACGTGCACCAGCACTAGGGGTTTCCAGCATCCTCCTCCCAATCCTGACTCTCCCATGCATCCTTCCCTTCAATCCAGCACCGGCATCACCGGCTCTCACCACGAGTCTCTCCTGCACCTTCAGCCTTTCCCAGCCCTGCACTGCCATCCTTCCCGACACCTCACTTCCCAACGCCGCCAGCCCTAGCGCGGTAACCTCTGCACCAGCGCTCCCGGTTCCCCACACAGCGCCCGGCACCGCTGCCCCCAAGCCGCCCTTCCCCATCCCAACACCGCCGGCGCCCCAGTTCTCCTTCCCCGCCTCTCCCAGCGCGCCGCTCCCACTCAGAACTGCTGCTCCCGGCACCCCATTCCCAGAACACCGGAGCCCCCGCACCTCGTCAGGATCGGCCTTGTCCTGTTTGAGCCGCCTCACGGTCTCCGCCTGGGCCCGCACCGCCGCCTCCTCCGCCATGGCGAGGCCGTGCCCGCGCCGCGCACGCGCAACTCCCGCGCGGCCGCCGCGGACGCGCAGCGCCGCCGCCGCCGGGAAGGAAAAGGCGGAGGGCGCGGTTCGGGTTTATTATGGGGGGGTTTTGTTTAATTTATAAAAATACAGCTTTTTCCACGCGCGCCGCAGCCTGCGCAGCTGCTCCAGCCGCTCGCTGTGTCCCTCGGTGACGGGACACGGGCTTCCTCCGGGACGGTCCCGCAGCTCGGCGCCCGCCGGCAGCGCCCGGCTGCGGGTCGGGAGCGGCCCCCGCAGCCCAAACGGGGCCGGGGTGCCCGCCCTTCCACCGCCCCCCTCGCCCCACGGCCTGAGCTGGCAGGTGCCCAACGCACCACGGATCCCCCCTCCCAAATCTGGAATTCCACCTGATCCTGCTTGAGCTGCACCACATCCATCAGTGCCAGCACCACCTAGAGTGATGGAAATGGCTGTACAGGTAGAGGGGCTGCAGTACTAGGAACCCACAGACTTGACCTTCAGAGAAGCTAACCAGGTTAACCTGGTGACTGCACTGTCCATAGCTTTTAAAAGCCTCTTACTCCTCTGTTCTCAGTGCCTTAGCCCAGGCAATGAGCCGTAGGTGAGTGGACGTTACCCAGACCGCAGCGGGCAGTGAATGGCTGAGGGTGCTGCAGGAGGGCTCCAGTTGTGCAGCACTTCAGCCCAGCAGCTCGAGCCACAGAAGCCCTCAGGGCTCCAGCCTCCTCCTGATCTCATCAATAAGCTTTTCTCTGGGGATATCAACCTACAAAGCAAACAGAGCAGCATTAGAGAAAGGCACTTGTAAGGACTAAGTGAGGATACCAGTGCAGTTTGTGATTGGTTTTCTGGAGTCACCTAATAGATCTGTGCTATGGCCTCTCAAAGGAACACTGAGGGAAAATCCAGAGCTCTTCGGTGCTCTTTAGAGTTTGGAAGTACTTTAAAACCCGGTGTAAAAGGGCATTCTCACCTCCTCTCTTGTTGCAACATCTCGCAGCTTCACAACTCCATCTGCCAGCTCCTGCTCTCCCACAATGGCAGCAAGGGGGATCCCTGTGGCCTCACAATACTGCAACTGCTTCAGCAATTTAGGATCTTTCTTGTACAGCATCTCTGCCTAGGAGGGAGTGGGAAGGGTGAATCACTAACCCAGCTTTGCTCTGATGAATACTGCAGTTAAAGCACCAATACCCAACCCTGCAGCAATCGCTTTACTGCTTTGGGCTGTTCTTCTCTGCCTGCCTAGATCTAAATGGTTGGACTTGATCTTGGAGGTCTTTTTCAACCCGAACAGTTCTGTTATCTCAGACAGGCACAGATCTTTGATCTTGGAGAGACACACAACTAATGGAGTCGGTCTTGCTGTGCTACAGCTCCCTTCAGGATCTCCCTCCCTCACCTGTGACATTGCCAAGCCCAAGTCATTCCTTTACCTTGATCCCTGCGTCCCACAGCTCGGAGATGAGCTTCATTCTGGCAGCAAGCAGGTGTTTCTGCGGTGTAGCCACCAGCACTTGGGTCTCAGTTGTTCGAAGTTTCTCCCCAGAAGCCTGAAGGGACAGACATGGGCCACTCGTGGGAGTGACTCCGTGGGAATCTGCAGCCCACACCTCACCTCATCTATCTCCAGACCTTAACTCAGTGAGTGACAACCTGAGCACCTTTAATGAGCCCCCCCAGAGATTCTGCATTGTGTCACACTACTTAACTGTGTGCTGCTGTTCCTAGGGGACCCCGGCCAACCTCTTGGATGGGACTAGGACAGCTTTCCAATGTCTCCTTTGATTCTTCAGGTACAAACACATTGCCTCAGCTTCACTTGCTAGGAATCACAGGCTTGGAACCAAACACAGAATGATGGATCTCCACAGAGGCTTCCCTGGGGTTTTTCTTAGAGTGAGTTCGCAGCTGTTACCAAGTTCATTGCTTCAGAATCCCCAGGACAGAAAACTTCAGAGGCAAGACACAAGAACAAAGTACTGGAGCACAAAGCTCACAGCCAGGCCCAGAGCTCAAAGCTGTCTCTAACATTTCCTTGACATCTCCTAGGGAATGCTGCCCTTAGCTGCCCACACCTGCATCCTGATAGGCTGCAGAAAAGGACTCTGTCTTCTGTGCATCAATATTTAGGCATGGCAAGAGCCACGCTCTCCCCCAAAGTTGCGTTCTTTTGAGCACTGTGGAGCTGGAGACCTCTGATAAACAATATTTTGCTTCCTAGAGCCTTCCCCAATGCACTGCCTGCATCACCTACCTCTAGTCTCCGTTCCAGGATGGAGAAGATCCGCTCGA
>JANEHK010001724.1:0-11645 GCA_025960845.1 Tachycineta bicolor | reverse complement strand
GGGGCCGGGGGTGGGAATGTTGGGGTTCCAACGCTCACCTCGGCGTGAGGTGGGGCCGTGAGCCCCCAGACCGGGCAGTGCGGGTGGAGTTGCCTGTCTAGCGCCTCATTCCAGTCGTCGTCTTCTTCTTGCTTGCTTTCCCTGATCTCTCGAGCCCACCGAGCGTGAGGGACCCTCCGTGAGAGGGACACCTGAGGAAGATTTGGGGGGCAGTCAGGCCACCTCACTGGGATCACCCCGGTGGAACGGCCTCACCAAGCTCGGGGGAGCTCACACTTCTCCCACTCCCGAGGGGTTCCACACTCTTCCGGCTCTCCCAGCTCTCCTATGCCAAGTCCGGCAGCACTTGCCCATCCCTTGGAGTGTCCTTGTGGCAGAAGGAGCAGAGATTCCCCGGAGATGCAGGCAACTGAGGCACAAGTGGGCTGCCAACCCGCCCAGGATTGCCCAAGAGACTGATTCTGGATCCAGCTTCCCAATCCTCCTCCTCCTCCCCAGCAGCCCCAGCCCAGTGGAGCAGCAGGTTCAGATGTGGCGAGACAAGCAGCAGCTCTCACCCTGTCCCTGAGGGGCTCTCGACCCTCAAACCCCCCCCAGGGCTGGGCTGGGGGCTGCTCGAGTGGCCCTGCCTGCATCCCCTCTCCTCTTTGTCCACAGGTGACTGTTCCAAGATGTCCCTGTGGAACCTCGTGTCCCACATGCCACCGGAGGAGCTCAGCAGCCTCTTCACGGAGTTTCCGCGGAGCCTGCGCTGTCTCCTGGCCGAGTGGCTAGAGAACCAGCCCTGGTGAGTCTCCCAGGACCCTTCCTCCCCAGAGCAGCGTGGGGCTGGGGGTCACAGAGGGGAAGATAGGGGATCCATGGCCATTCTCCCAACTTTTCCTCTCTCCAGGGAGTTCATCAATGGCTCAGACGCCTTCTGCAGCAGCATGGCCAGCGGGATGCTCTCGGCCATGCTGGAGAAACTCCGCAGCGCTGCTGGCAGCGATGGGCAGCAGTGCCAGATCCTTCAGCAAGTCAACAGCATCGAGGTGCACAGGGACCCTGGGGCTGGGTCACGCTGGGATTGCAGCCGGCTCCCAAGGAAACTTGATTATTTTATGCTGGAAGGGCTCAATGCCTTAGGATGGTCCCTGTGTGACACCCTTTCCCAGGCTTGTGAGCAATGAGTGGACTCAGCGATTGGGTTTTTGGAGTGTTCCAGAGGACTGAGGGGGTTTGTTTGCATCCCGGGGCTGACCTGGGTTCTGCAGCCCAGTTGGCCCACAGGGAGCTGCCACATTTTCCCTGAAATGATCCCTCCTGAGCCCCTCAGTCTTCACGGCCTCCGTTGTTGGCACCTGGGGGCTGTCTCACCAGATGTTCCCCATTTTCTGCTCGAGTGTTTGATTTCTTCTTCCTCCAGGCCGTGTGAGGCTGCATTTCCTCCTGCCATGAGCTGTGGGTTTCGTTTTTGGTGCTCTTTCTCTTATCAAGGCAGTTGGAATTGCTCTGTCCCTTTCCCAACCCTCTGATTTATCCTCTCTGACCAGCAGAGCTCCGAGCACCAGAGCTGAGCAGAGCTCGCTCCCAGAGCTCCGTTCTGGTTGAAAACGCTGCTCTTTTGGTAACAGACCTTTTTAATATCCATCATTTGGGAAGGGATCAGCTTTAGTCACAACTTCTGAGGAGTAGGATGGCTTTCCAAAACAAGACTCTTGCTTTTTGCTGCAGGAAACAAGCAGATGTTTCAGCTTAGGGATCATTCTGTTATTTAAAACTTTGAAGCAGAGCAGCCCTCGCGTGTTCCCTCCTCCCTCCATCCCTCATCCCAGAACACCAAATCCTCACTTCTCCATGCCTGGCCAGGCTGTTCCCTGCTCTCAGTGCTGCTGTGGGCAGTGGGAGCCAGGTGACCCCCAGGATGGGCAACCACGAGGCTGGGGGTGCGGGTGGGAGCCAAAACCTGAGCCCCTCATCCCCTGAATCCCACATTTTCCATGGAAGAGCCCACGGGGCTAGCAGTGCTGCATCCAGAGCCCTGCACTGGAGCTCCCACCGGCACAGGAACCCACCAAGCACGTCATCAGCCTTTCCCCCCATCGTGTTTCTGCTGCTGTTTCGGGAAGTAGCTAATTTGGGAAATGCGTGAAGGCCGGAGGAGCTGGCATGGGACGTGGGAGCTGGAGCCAGCAGGGGAATTCCTCTCCCTGTTTTCAGTAGAAGGCATTGATCCACCCAGGGCAGCTGGGAGAGTCTCCCCCAGGTGCCAGGCTGGAGGCTGGAGGAAATGCTCACAGGAGTGGAGAATTCCTTTCGGTTTGGATTATTTTTTTTTCAAATTGAAGTCGATTTTCCTACTTTTTATACAAAAAAAAAAAAAAAAAGCAGTTGGAGCTGATGATCCTGATGTTCCCTCCAACTCCAGATAACTCCATGCACCATTTAAAGTGGTTTTAAAGCTGGAAATCATCTCCGTGGTGGTTGTGGAACCCCTGAACTGCCTTGGCCGGGCGTTGTGGGAAGGGGCTGGGGTGGGAGTGGGCCAGGAGCAGGGGGCACGTGTCCTATCCCCCCTGACACCCCCATTTGCGTCCCCCCAGAGCACCTTCTGTCGGGACCCGCTGCGGCTGGTGGCCGTGGTGAGATCCATCCTGGAGGGCGAGAAGGCGGCCGTGCTCAAACGGGTGGGTGCTCCCTGCCCCTCTCCCGGGCACCCCGAGGTGCAGGACCAGCCACAGCCCCCGCTGACCCCGCTCTGCTCTGCCCCAGGACCACCACCTGCCCCTCAGCTTCCACCGGCGGCAGGAGGAGCTGAAATTCAGCCTGGGGCTGCAGCGGCTGCAGCACCGAGTCCGTGAGATCAAGGCGCTCCAGGACAAGGGGCCAGGGCAGGACGGGGCCGTGCAGAGCCCCGTGGCCCCCAGGGAAGTGCCCACCCTCATCCTGGAGGCTGTGAAAGAGCTGGAGGCAGCCAGACAGCAGGTCCTGAAGAGGATCCAGATCTGGAAGAGGCAGCAGCAGCTGGCAGGGAATGGGGCCATCTTTGAGGAGAATCTGGCACCGCTGCAGAAGAGGTGAGGGGGGCACAGGGCAGGGCTGTGCTCCCCCCAGCTAGCCCAGGGGGCTCCGGGTGAGTGAGGGCTGCGGTGCTGAGGGTCCCCCTTTCCCCAGGTGCGAGAGCCTGGTCGAGGTTTACTTCCAGCTGCAGCAGCAGGTGATGGCGGCGAGCACAGAGCTGGGATCTGAGCTGCTGCCCCGGCTCCTGGAGCGCCTCAGCGAGGTGTTGTCCAGCCTGGTCAAGAGGTAACAGGCCGAGAGAGCAGCCAGGGGTTGGTGGCAGAGCTGGTGGGACACTGTGCCAAGTGACACGGCATCCCTTTGTCCCTCAGCTCCTTCCTGGTGGAGAAGCAGCCCCCACAGGTGCTGAAGACCCAGACCAAGTTCCAGGCAAGTGTCCGGTTCCTGCTGGGCCCGCAGCTGCTGAAGGCGGCGCCCAAGCCCTACGTGGTGAGGGCTGACATGGTGACAGAGAAGCAGGCGCGGGAGCTGGAGCTCAGCAACTACAGCAACACCCTCAGGTGAGCAGTGGAAATGGGGGCAGGGGGGCTTCCCCACCACCATTCCCCCCCTGACTCTCTCCTTCGCCCAGCGAGAGCACGGGGGAGATCGTGCACAACACGGTGGCCCTGGAGACCAACCCCACCAGCGGGACCTGCTGCGCCAACTTCAAGAACGTGGTAAGTGCCACCAGTGAGGGGCTGGGCTGGAGGCTCCGTTGGTTTTTTTGGGGGGTCTCGAGGCTAGGGATGCTCAGCTCTCCATCCCCAGCTGCTGAAGAAGATCAAGCGCTGCGAGAGGAAAGGCTCCGAGTCGGTGACAGAGGAGAAATGCGCTGTCCTGTTCAGCACTAACGTCACCTTGACCCCCAGCAACATCTCCATCCACCTCCAGGTACCCGCTCCTCACCCATGGGATGGGGCTGGATGTGCTGAGCCTTCCCCTGTGGGACACCTGAGCTGCACTGGGACAGTCCCAGGGCAGCCACCACGCTTGGCTCAGGGCCACTTCCCTGCCCCTAGGTCCTGTCCCTGCCCATCGTGGTCATCGTCCACGGGAACCAGGACAACAACGCCAAAGCCACCGTGCTGTGGGATAACGCCTTCTCCGACATTGTGAGTGCCACGAGCTGGAGGGAAGGAGCTGGAACCTAGGCTGGAACCTAGCTGGAACCTAGGAGGGGGGGGACAGTGCAGGTGGGAGCAGGAGCCCACCAGGACGTGGTGAGCGTCCCCTCCTGATGACCCCCTGCCCGGCCACAGGAGCGGGTGCCCTTCGTGGTGGCCGAGCGGGTGCCCTGGGAAAAGATGTGTGACACCCTGAACCTGAAGTTCATGGCAGAGGTGCAGACCACCAAAGGGCTCCTCAAGGAGCATTACTTCTTCCTGGCCCAGAAGATCTTCAATGACCACAGCGCCAGCCCCGAGGACTTCCAGAACCGCCACGTCTCCTGGGCCCAGTTCAACAAGGTGACTGGGAGGGCTGGCCAGGGTGGGCAGGGGCCAGCATGGCCATGAGGAGCCTCATGGCCTCTCTCTGCCTCAGGAGATCCTCCCTGGGCGGGGATTCACCTTCTGGCAGTGGTTTGATGGAGTCCTAGACCTCACCAAGAGATGCCTCAAAAGTTACTGGTCAGACAGGTGGGTTCCCCCTGGGCTGGGCTTCGTGGCTCCTGATCCCACCCCACCGCCCTGGATGATCCTGATCCATGTTCCCCACCTGCCCACCCGTCCAGGCTCATCATGGGCTTCATCAGCAAGCAGTACGTGTGCAAACTGCTGAGCATGGAGTCGGACGGGACCTTCCTGCTCCGCTTCAGCGACTCCGAGATCGGGGGCGTCACCATCGCCTACGTCATCCGGGGCAAGGACGGTGAGACGGGGTCAGCTGCTGTGCAGGGGGGTCCTCACTGCCAGGGGCTGTTACAGGAACCAGTGCTGGAATCCAGTGATGTGCTTCCCCTCGCTCAGGCTCCAGCCAGGTGGAAAACATCCAGCCCTTCTCTGCCAAGGACCTGTCCATCCGCTCCCTCGGTGACCGCATCCGGGACCTGGGGCAGCTCCGTAACCTGTACCCCAACATCCCCAAGGACCAGGCGTTTGGGAGTCACTACAACAGTGAGTGGGGAGAGCAGGGATGGGCCCTGGGCTGCCCCTCTGCACCTCAGCAATGCTACGGGGGGTTTGTGGGTCTGACCCAGGTGTCCCCAGGGCTTGCAGGGGCAAGATGGTTGGCAGGGCGTGGTGGGGGTGATGGCTCATGGATGCCTCTCCTCCCCGAGCAGAAGAGCAGACAGGCAAGGACGGCCGGGGCTACGTCTCCACTACCATCAAGATGACGGTGGAAAGCGAAAGGTGGGTGCGAGGCCATGTCTGTGCACGTGGGCTAGGGTTTGCACACACCCCTGGCCAGCCCTGAGCATTCCCCTGGACAGGGAAATCCCTGACTGGGAAGAGCAGAGCTGTTCTGGTGAGCACAGAGCCCCCCGTGGGTCTCCAAGCTGCATTGGGGGCATGTCTGTGCACGTCCCACCCTCCCCCTGAGCACCCACTGGCACAAGTCCTCCTCCAGAGCCTGGTTCTGGCGGTGCTGATGCAGACCGTGTGCTTTTCCAGGGACCAGCAGCCTCCAGGCACCATGGGGGCTCCCCCTGAAGCCCCCCAGGCCCCGATGTTCAACCTGCCCGTGCTGCAGCACGAGCTGCGCCCTGAGAGCCTGCAGCCGATGCTGGCCCCCATCTGGTGAGTGCCCTGCGGTGGGGCGTGGAGTGGGGGCTGTGGCAAAGCCCCCCGCTCAATCTGAACCTCTCTGTATGTGCACTGCAGCCCCCCCACTTCATTTTGCCCCCAGCCCGTGCCCACGGGCTACCCCACGGTTGAGGGCAACATCATGATGGTCCCCGAGAGGATCACGTCCCCCTTCCACAGGTAGGAGCGGGGCAGGCTGAGGGGCAGGGGGGGATGTTCGGGGGTGTTCCCCTCTCGCTGAGCGCTCCTGCTCTCCACAGCCCATCACAGATGCTCTCACCTCCCTCGCTGTCCCACCACCAGGACCCTGCCTTCAGGTCCCCCGGGTAAGACGTGGCATACAGGCGGAACGGGGGCACCCTGCCCTGCACCCCCTTTTCCCCCCAATCCCAGGCTGGCACACCTGGAGCGACCATCCCCAGCTGCCCGGTGCTCCCAAGAGGAGGAGCCCCACACCAGCCCCCCACAAACCAAGCCTTGGGGCTGGTGAGTGGCCTGCAGGGCTGGATTTACCCATTCCTCACCCCTCCCCAGACCCTTCATGCCCAGCCAGTTCATTCCCGGGGAGGTGTCGCAGCTGCTGCCCACGGGTCCCTCTGCGGAGCCGCAGGACGAGGAGATGCCCGAGCTGCCCCCGTTCCAGGCCGTGGAGGACGCGTCCCCGCGGTGGTAAGCACGGCCAGGGGTCAGCAGCGGGGAGCCCCTCCCGGTCCCCCCGGCGTCACCCTGCTGCCTCTCGTCCCCAGGATGTCGCCCAACATGGAGCAGTCATCAAGCTCGGAGTTGGACCAGCTCCTGCAGGAGGTGCCCCTGTTGCCCCCCTTCGCGGCCCCCCTCCCGCAGCACAGCGGGTACCCCAGCTCCAGCCTGTCCTCCTGGGGCCTGGGCCAGGAGGCGCGGTGGGATGACAGCATCCGGCCGAGACACGCGTGAGGGGGCTACTGAGGGGGGGGCGACGACAACGGACTGGGACACACCCCCCTCCCCTCTCACTCCCTCCCAGCTTTGCCTGGGTTCATGGACTTGATTACCGCTCCCGCAGAGGGGTGGAAACCCCAGCTGGGCAAAGGCGGGGTTGGGGGGATTTGGGGTAAAAACACCCTCCCCACCTCCCCTCCGTGCATTGCTGCCCGCCCCCGGGGGTCCGCGGGTGAGGGGGTGCAGGCGGCCCCGTCCTGCGTGGGGGGCACCGGCAGCCGCACGCGGTGCCCCCAGCCCACGCCGCCGGGATGAGTCACCGCGGGGGCGGCAGGCGGCAGCGAGAACGGCGCCGGGGCGGAGGTGCCAGCCCCGGTGCCCGGCGGAGAGGAGGGGGGGGAAAAACACCGGGACCCCCATGGAGGGGGACACGGTCCCCGCGCACCCCCACGCAGTCAGCGCTTGCTTTTTTGAGGGGTTTTTGAGCTCCTGGTTGGAGCAGAAAGGGGGAGGGGGGCAGGAAGATAAGCCATAAAATAAAGTTTTATTCCAAAATAACAAAATAAATAATCTACTGTACAC
This sequence comes from Tachycineta bicolor, assembly GCA_025960845.1. Taxonomy (NCBI): domain Eukaryota; kingdom Metazoa; phylum Chordata; class Aves; order Passeriformes; family Hirundinidae; genus Tachycineta; species Tachycineta bicolor. The sequence goes on along the minus strand of JANEHK010001724.1, from coordinate 4,359 downwards.
GGTACAAAGGAAGAGTCGCTAATGCTCTAAAAAGACACCACACAGTCCTAACGGGGGCGGGGGGGGGCCGAGGGGGTGGGAACCCCGGGGCTGGGCACGGCTTGTAGGGATTGGGGTGGGCGGCGGGGGAAGGAGGAGGAACCCCGAGGGGTTTTGGGGTGAAGGGGGACAGCACCTCCCCAGTGCCCATCAAACACCGCCTGCGTCGTGCTGGGGCAGGGGGTGACACCCCACGGCACGTGTGACCCCCCCCCCCCGGCACAGGGACCATGCTGGAAGCGCACGCAGGGATCGGGGTGCGGGGGGCGTGCGGGGGCTGCGGGGTCTCAGGATATTTACAGGCGATGCGGTGCCGGGGGGGTCTCAGGGTGAGGGGGGGGCTGCACAGTGAGCTGGCACGTGCTGCGGGGAGGGGGCTGGCGGCTGCTGCGTGGGCGCTGCGGGTGCGGGGCGGGGAGGGGGGGGAACCGTGTGCCCGGCGTGGGCGGCAGCGCTGACGTGGGAGCGCACGGTGCGACGCGTCTGTCCCCGCTCGGTGACGGGCCCGCGGGAGGGGGGACGGTCAGGGGGGCTCTACAGGGTGGGGTTCCAGTCCATCGAGGGCTCCCCAGCCCCGGGGCGAGGGTATTGCTGCTGCGGGGAGTCGCATCCCGCCGCGGCTGAGGTAACCAGAGCGTCGGTGTGGGACGGGAGGGGGTCGGGGGGGTTCTGGTTGAGACCCCCACCCCCTACCCTATGCTCCCCGGGTCCGGAGCTCCGCCGCGCCCGGCCCCCAGCACGTTATTGCTTCGTTAATGGTGGCGGGGGGGCTACAGGAGCCTCACTGCCTGCTGGTCTCCTGCTCCACCTTGATGGTGCCGCGAGGGGGGTCTGGGGGGGCCGCAGGACCCCGTTCTGCCAGCCCGTCCTCGAACTCTGTGGGGAGAAGACGGAAACGGCGTCAGGGCACGATTCCACAGGAGAAGGCAGCGCTGCCTCCTCCCTGACCCCTGCCCGCGGCAAAGCCCCGCCGGCCCCGCGGGGGGCTCACCTGGTCCGGGGGGCTTCCCCGGCAGGCAGGGGCTGAGCCGCCCCACGCGCTCGTGCGAGACCAGCCGGGCCAGGCGCAGCCCCTCGTCCATCAGCGTCTGCTGGAGGATGTGGCGGCTCCAGAGCCCGTGGGGCGCCAGGCCGAGGGGCACGTCCGGGGCCGCGGCGGGCGGAGGGGTCAGCCGGGGACAGGCCCCCGCCGCTGCCGAGAGAGGGGCGACAGTCAGCGCCAGGGGACGGGGGTCGGCCACCAACCAGCGCCCCCCGCCCCGCCACGGGGAGAGGATGAACCCCTCACTCACCCTGCAAGTGGCCGTCGAGGCTCTCCCCGGAGAGGCTGCCCGTGTCCTCCTCCAAGCTGGCTCGGTACCCGGCCCCGGGGGGCTCCAGCCCCACCGGCAGCGCCAGGAGCTCCGGGCGGCTCTGCTCACCCGCCTGCCAAGGAGCGCACGGGTGAGCGGCTCCCCTGTGCCACCCACCCCGGAACACCCACGGCCGTCACCCCGAGCTGGCATGGGCAGCCCCGGGCACGTCGCGCCGTCACACCCACTCTTCACAGGTGTGCACACCTGCAACAACGCTTCTCCTGCACCTGCACCCACCTCCTGCTTGAGCCGCTTAGCCACGATGGCGCCGCTGTCCTCGGGATGGGCCCTGGGGGTGCAAAGGGGCTGTGTCAGGCGCGGGGGTGGCCACAGCAGGGCCCCGCGCTGTGAGCAGAGCCACCAGGCAGGGCGCTGCCAGGAGCCGGGGCTCTGGCACAGATGGAATTGGGGGCGGAAAAAGAGGGAAGCAGCTGGAAAGCGAAGGGAAAAGACAACCCTGGCACGGTGGGGCTTTGGGGATGGAGGCAAGAGATGGGGCAACCCCAGCGGCATCCCTTTGCTGCCTGGCATCGCCCCCCACGCCTGGCATCCCCGTCATTCCCATCCTCCCCACCTCCCACGCTCCGAGGTCAGGCAGAAACCACCCACGCTGCCAAAGGGGAGCCGGGGGCCGCGGGGTCCCGGCCCCATCCCGGAGCGCCGGATCACGGTGCAGCTCCAGGGGTGCAAGAGGGGGACACCCACGTCCCCCCCAGACCTACGAGGGGGGCGTTTCCCAGGTCTGGGCTCACCTGGCGACCTTGAGCGAGGACAGGTAGGTGCTCTCCCGTGCCACCTGTCGTGACAGCGAGAAGAGCTCGACGCGGCGCAGCAGCAGCGAGTTGTCCCGCAGGCAGAACTGCGCGGCCGCCTCGTTGATGATGAGCTGGGGGCAGAGATGATGCGTGAGCGGGGACAGGGACGGCAGCGCCCACGCCACCCTCGGCTAAGGCAACGCCGGATCCAGGCTGGCTGATGCCACCCGCGTGGGGGCACACCTCGAATCCCACCCACCCAACACCCCCCAGAGCCTCCCAGGTCCCTGTCCCAACCCAGCACACCCCAGGAAGTTCAAGCACGGAGCCCACCTCGTGCAGGGTGAGCTGCTTGCCCTCCCGGCGCCGGGCCTCTCCGCGGCCGTAGATCGCGCTGTGCCGGCGGATCTCCTCCTCCTTCTGCCGGTCACCATCCTCCAGCTGGAAGATGTGCCCCACAGCCTTGGCCAGCTTCTTGTTGAGCTTCATCAGCGCCCTCAGCTCGGCCTCGCCGCCCCGGGGGCAGCTCTGCAGCAGCCTCTCCACGCTCTCCGCCACCGTCCGCGCCAACTCCGGCTCCAGCTCCGTGCCCACCGCCTGCTCCCCGCTGCTCCCGCCCGGAGAGAAGGGGGGAACCCCCGGCTCCTCATCCCCACCACCCTCCGACTCGGGGGTGCTCCTTCCCGGCCACGGCGGAGCCGCCGACGGCGACAGCTTCTCCCCTGGCTCCGTGGGGCTGCGGGCCGGGGGCGTCCCGGCACTGCCGCTCCCCTTGCCCGCGGCCTCGCCGGGGCTGGCGTGCCCGTTGCTGAGCGCTTTGCGCCCGCCGGTCTCGGAGAGCTTGAAGAGCGGGATGCTGCTGACGGGCACGGCCGAGACGGGCTGGCTGAAGAGCCCCGGGTTGGAGGCCCACTCCCGCAGGGCCTTCTGGAGGCGGCGGACGTGGAGGGGCTTGGTGGCCATGCCCACCAGCGCCATGATCTCCAGGAACTCCTCCTCGCCCGCCTCGCAGAGCTGCTGCACGTCGTCCCCTCCTTGCTGGATGAAGGTCTCGTAGTAGCCGAGCAGGTTGGCGCGTTGCAGCACCCGGTACAGCTGCAGCTCGCCCAGCGTGCGGGGCAGGGCCATGGCGAGCCTGCGGTGGACAGACGGACGGACGGACTCACCACCGGGATGGACGGACAGTGCAGGAGAAAACCCCTCCCCACCTTTAGGCCTGGGGGGTAAAGGGCAAAGGAAGCACCCCCGTGTATGGGTGTTCCAGTGTCCCTACGCCCCACGGGGCGCCCAGTCCCAGCCATGTGCTCCGGGCTGGGCCGGTCCCTGCAGCCACAGCCCCTGGATGTGGCACAGACATGAGTGGGGTCACCCTCACCCCAGACCCCACCCCCTACCCTGGGCTGTGCCCAGCCCCTTCCCCTCCCCAGCCCCTCCATGCCAGGTCCTCACATGGGGCAGGACACACGTGGGGCTTCCCCCAGCCCCCCCCAGCCCCTGGTGCCGATCCCACCATGGCCAACATCCCCCAGGCCCCCCGCTCTGCCCATGCCTTGTTCCCCTGTGGTCCCCTGGATCTCATCAGGGCCACCCTTCCCTGCTGACCCCGCCCCACTCGGTGCCCCCATCCCCACCCCGGTCCCACCAGGGCCATCCTCCCTCAGCCTCCCTGCACCTGCTGGGTGCCCTCCAGTGCCCTGAGCCCACCCCGTGCCCCATCCCCGCCCCATTCCTCCCGGACCCACCGGGGTCATCCCTTCCCGGGGCTCTCTGCGCCGCTCGGTGACCCTCGCCGTGCCACCCCCCCGCTGTCCCCACGGTGCCTTTGTACTCCCACGGTCCCATCGAGGCCATCCCTCCACGACGCCCCTACCCCACCCGGTACCCCCCGGTGCCGCGATGCCCCCGGTGCCATCGGGACCATCCTCTCCCCGTGCATCCCGGCGCCCCGGACCCGCCCGGAGCCTCGTGGCCAACACCCCTCGGGCTCTCCGCCCTGCCCGGTGTCCCTCGCTGCTCCGTCCCCCCCCCCCAGTCCCACCATGACCACCGGGACCCCCTCCCCGGCCGGTGCCCCCCGGTGCCCCCGCCCGCCGCTCGCTCACCGCCGCCTTGGAACCGCCTCCGTCCGCTCCGCCCGCCCCGCGGGGCGGCCGGGGAGGGGCGGGGGGGGCTCCGGGGCCGGCTCTAACCGGGGGTCCGGGGGGTGCCGG
>JANEHK010001723.1:0-11647 GCA_025960845.1 Tachycineta bicolor | reverse complement strand
CGGGGAAAGGGGAAAGGGGAGCGGGGAAAGGGGAACGGGGAGCGGGGACCGGGGAAAGGGGAAAGGGGAAAAGAGAGCGGGGAAAGGGGAAAGGGGAGCGGGGAACGGGGAAAGGGGAACGGGGAGCGGGGACCGGGGACCGGGGAAAGGGGAAAAGAGAGCGGGGAAAGGGGAGCGGGGAAAGGGGAACGGGGAAAGGAGAAAGGGGAGCGGGGAAAGGGGAAAGGGGAGCGGGGAAAGGGGAACGGGGAGCGGGGACCGGGGAAAGGGGAAAGGGGAAAAGAGAGCGGGGAAAGGGGAAAGGGGAGCGGGGAACGGGGAAAGGGGAACGGGGAACCGGCCCCGGCACCGGGTAACGGGGCACCGGGGAACAGGGAACGGGGCACTGAAACCGAGGGAATGGGGCACCGGGGAACGGGGCACCTGAACCGGGGTAATGGGGCATCGGCACCGGGGAACAGGGAAACCGGCACCGGGGGAACAGGGCACTAATCCCGGGGGAACGGGGCACCGGGGCACCGGAACCGGGGACAGTGCCACTAACACCAGGGACAGTGCCACCCACCCTGGGGGACACCGCCGGCAGCGCCGCACCCGCCAGGGGAACCTAACACAGTGCCACTAACACCGGGGGACAGGGATACCGGCACCGGGGGACAGCGCCACTAACCCCGGGGACACCGCCGCACCCGCGCGGGGACACCGCCAGTGCCACCAGCCCCGCGCTGTGTCCCCACGGTGCTGCTGGGCAGCCACGGGAGCGGCCCCTCCGCTCGGGTGTCACCCAGCGCAGCGCCCTTGCGGAGGGAAGGTCACCGGGGGCAGGTGGCACGGGAGCGCGTCAGATGGTTTGGGGTGTCCCCAAGCCCTGGGCAGCGCTGTCACCCTCCATGGGAAGAGGTTCTGGCTCGTGTTGGGGTGGAACTTGTTTTATTTTTTCCTTTATGGCCGTTGCTCCTCGTTCTGTCACAATGAACAAAGCCTGGCCCCATCCCCTGACCGCCTGGAGATGTTTGTGTGCCTCGGTGACATCCTCTCAGCCTTCTCTAAGCTAAACACGCCCAGCTCATTTTTGGATGAAGAGGAACGAGGCAGCCCCAGGTGTCTGTCCAACCCCAAGTGTCTGTCCAGCCAAGTGTCTCCAGCCCTGAACCAGGGGCTCCACACAAAGACCCCGGGGTTCTGCACCTGGATCAGACTCCACACGTCCCAAACACAGTTTCCTGATGGAAATCCCCCCTCCCTGGCACTGAGCAGAGTTTCCAGTGGGCCAAATGCCTCCAGGTCACAGCGATGCCTTTTCTGTGTCTGTCAGCTCCCCAAAGTCCTGCTCGGCATCACACAATCCCGTGCAGCTCTGGGCCCCAGCATTTCAGGAGGACGTGAACGTTTTAGGAGGCAACCAAGAGGGTGGCAGAGCAGGTGACAGGGAGCAGAGCTGTCCTGGGATGGGCTGAGGAACAATCTCAGGCATTTCTGTACAAAGAGAGTGGTGAAAGCTCCCCAGGGAGGTGGTCAGTGCCCCAAACCTGGCAGTGTTTGAATAATGCCCTTCAATAACTTCTGTGATGTCCTGAAGTGGCCAGGCAGATGGACAGGGTGCTTTTTGCTGGCCCTTTCTCGGTGATTTATTCTGCTGGTTTATTTCCTGCACGTTTGGAAAGGCAGATTTGAAAGCTTTGTTGGGCCCCTTGATTTAAATTTAAAGCCCTTTCTGCTGAATTTCTTTTTCAATGCTTAGTCCACTGATTCTGCTTTAGGTGTGCACCTACATTTTAAAATTCCGTGCTTGTTTCAGCGATCTTTGCTCTCCCAGTTCATGCCTGTCCCTCCTTCTCCCCTGCTCCTTCTCAGGATGGAGGACTGGTACATTCCTGACATTTGGGAACCAGGAATCACCCCTGGAATCTTTGCTGCATTCCCCTGATTAACCAAGGCTCGTCCCAAAGCTGATGGCACAACACGTGCCTGTGGAATCAGCAACGGCCACAGAGCTTTATGGACACACAGTGTGGACACAAACAGCTCAAAACAGAGCCTGGACACCAAAAAAAAGGAGAAAGAAGAAGAGTGGAGGGATGCAAGGAACAAAGTTGTGTCATTCTTTCCCTTTTTAGGCAGGTTTTACACGTAAAGCTGCCTCATCCTGGTGAAAAGTTACTTTTGTTCCGTGTCAAACAGCGATGACTGTTCCGCAGAGGGAACTGACGATCTCTGTGCAGAAATGAATGCTTGTCCTTCACTGCTGATGAGATTCCTCCAAGGAGTGACATTTTGGGATGACGCTGCTGGCTCGGGCTGCCATGGAGAAGAAGGGAGCTGTTGCTGCTCTATTTATCCCCTGCAGAAGTTCTGGCAGTGAGTAACTGATGGCTCGGGTTAGTCAGACATCCACCCTTTCAGTGATTGATGGGTACGTGAGAGAGCCTTCCAGAATCCTCTTTGAATAGCAAGTGGTGTCATCCCGAGCTGCCACTTGCCAAATTTCACTCCTCTTTCACCTTTTCTTCGCATCCAAACTCGGCGTGTGGAAAGTGACTTTTTTTTCCCCTACAGAATGTTACCTAATACTCCTTCTCAGCCGCGTCATTCTAGATGAAGTTTTTTAGCCTTGAAACATTTGCTTCCTGCCCACTTTCAAGCCTCAGCCCGGTGCAAAATGAACCATCAAATCAGATTTTGGTGCTCGGAAGACAAAAACCCCTGCAGAAACCCCACCGCAAAGCCGGAAAGTTCAGGTCACAAAAAAAATAAACAAAAAAACCCCCCAAAACAACCCAACCAAAAAACACGGCTTAAAAACGCTGCGAGAGGAACTGCACCCACTAAAAAACCATCGCTTGCAGGGCAGCCTTTGATGGGTTTTGCTCCGCTCCAAGGAAAGGGATCCGAGCTCCTCCCAAAGCCCGGGGCTGAGCGGCTTTTTCCAGGACGTGGAGCGCACATGCCCTCGTGTGGTCACTGCTCCCGCACCTCCTCCCGCAGCTGCGATGCCCCGAAGGAGGCGTCAAACAGCGGGGTTTACAACATTTCCTCTCCTTTAATAATTCCCAGCGCGCTCAGATGGCTGCCCCAAGTCCAACGGGCAGTTCAGGAGGTCGGGCTGCACACTTGGCTGCCAAAATACGGCTTTTACACACCTGAACTCCAGCATCTGACAAGTTCTCCCCCTCGTTTTCCTGGTTTTCGGTGCCTAAAAGATGCTTAATAGCTGCCAAAAAAAACCCACAAACAAACAAACAAACAAACAAAAAACCCAAAAAAAACACACACAAAAAAAAACAAAACCACCCCACAAACAAACAAACAAAGAAAGAAAAAAAATAGACCAAGAATACAAGGTTAAAAGTGGACAGACACTTCTGCTTGACCTGAGTTAATTACTGCATTAGAAACTCCAGCTACTGAGAGTGCACAGCCCCGACCGCTCTCTCGTATCAGGATTTTGCTTTTCAGGAGAAATTGTTGCCCACTCGGTGCTGTTTTCAAAACAATTGGAAGATTATTTCTATTTTAAAGGGATTTCTCCTTTCAGGGCTTTATGTGCACCACGTCCTGGTGGAGGAAGAGCCGCTGTGACACTGCAGAACCAGAGCCACAGCCCTTGGGACATTTCGGAAGTGAGAAGCAGCTGTGACAACTGCAATATTTCGGTGTTTGCAGCAGTCAGCAACAGCTCAGGAACCTGAAACTTTTTTCCTGCCTATTTTGGCGGAGCAGATTCATGGCTATGCCTGCACTCAGGTCTGTTGTTGTTCCAGCCACATTTAAAACACCTTTTTGCCAAACCTTTGTTTCCTCCCAGCTTATGAATTGATTTTTTTTTTTTTTTTTAACTTTCCCATTGATTTATTTACGTGCAATGGAGAACAGCAAACATTTAGGCAACTAAAACACATTTTAGGAGCTTCATAGCCTCGTTCTGCTCTCCTGGAGCCAGAAAATCACCTGCAGAACAAAAGTGTCAAATATTTGCACCCCTGCCTGACACTTTTTGGTTGCTTGGTCATTCCCCCTCCACTTCTTGGTCTCTGTCCCTCCCAGCAGAACGAGGGAGAGAACTGGAGGAGTAAAAATGAGAAAACTCACGGGTTGAGATAAAGAGATTTAATAGGCACGGTAAAAGATGCACGCACAAGCAAAGCCAGCCAAGGGATTCATTCATTCCCCACTTCCCACAGTTCAGCATCTCCGGGAAAGCATCTCCATCACACATTGCAGGTTAACTTTTAGCACCTTTGAGGAGGAAATAAATAAGGATTTTGGATTGTCCTTCAGTCTCAAGGCATATCTTTGGTACAAAAAGGAATCGAGGGTATTAACAAGCCATTCCTGGGGCAAAGGGGGCTTGGTGCAAAGACAAATCTGTACATTCTTGTCAGTCTGGGTCTTTAAAAACCCCCATTCTTGCAGAAAATAGAAGAATAAGGGGACAATGCACAACAGGACCAACACCACACATACCATTATTAAACAAGTGCATAGAGAGGGCAGGTAAACTCGTGTTGACGTTCAAAATCCAGATTCCAGCGGGGTTTCTTGGGGTCCGTTTCCTCAATATCCATAAATCTCGTTGTCCACCCAGGTGGACTCCTTGCTCCTGCCCACGCGGTCCCCGCAGAGCTCGTAGATGTCGTTGGTGACAAAGCCGCTCTCTGTGCTGGCCAGCGTCACCAAGCCACTGCTGGCGGTGTCCTCGGGGTCCCTGCAGGGGCTCTCCAGCCCCTCCCGGGCACGGAAGGAGGAATTCTTTGTGCCAGGCCTGGCGCCAGCCAGGTCAGCTTCGGATTGCTTGTGGATCACCCCGTAAACGTCCAGCTCGGGGCTGTCCCTCCTGGGGTGTGGCAGCCAGGCACCGCCGCCCTTGGGGGGCACAGCCGCCAGCTCCTGTCTCCTTAGGAGGGCAGGGCAGAAAGAGAAAACCATAAAAGGCTTTGGCACGCAGCGGGACACAAACCAACGGCACAACTCTGCCGGTTAATTTGGTGATGAGCCTTGAGCAAAGCTCGGGACGTTCCTTATCCAGGCTGCACTCCTGGAAAATCCCGTGGCAGGAGCTGCTGAGGGACACTCCAGCCAGCTCAGGTGCTAGGGCAGCCAAACTCCTCCTGATGCTCCCAAAATCCCAGCCAGCCTTCCTCCCCTGAGCTCCCCAAAGCAAGGAGAGGATGTTGGTAACCACTATTGGCTCCAAATTTTTATCCTTTTATTCCCTTTGCTGCATTTTTCGCTTTTGAGGGGGAAGTTCTGATCATTCAAAGCTCTAATAAGACAAGCACAAAGGTTAACACATCAAAATTCTAATCTTGGTGACGTTATTTCCTGCCTGCCGTGTCTGTGAATGCAAGAAAAGGATATAATGGGATTTACTTAGAATTTTACTTCACAGTTAACTCAGCCTGGAGCATCAACACCATTTTTCAGCATTTCTTTGACTGCGAACACTCCTGTCCAGAGCTTCTGACAGGATGGTGAGATGAGCTGTAAACAGGACAAGGTGTCACTGCTGATTCAGAACTCAGAAAAGCCACTCACCTCTTCACAAACAGCCAAAAGCAGGAGATGCCCGTGATGGCCACGAGGAGAAGCAGCACGGGAACGCTGGAAATAAGGATGTAGGCAAGGCTCTGAACCGGTTCTGGGGGTAAAAATGAATCAGGGTCAGAAGAAGGAATGGCGAGTTTTCCAAAAGTAATCACAGACGTACAAAACAAACATTCACAGTTCAGCCACTCTGAAGTGATTTAATAAAAGCGGCTTTTTCACACCCAAAATACTTCACACAGCTTTGGATTTCGAACATTTTCACCGCCAGAGCAACCTCCTTATTTTATCCTGGGAAATACCTGAGGGAAGATTTTGGGGTTTTTTTTCCAGAGGCTGTTTTCTCCATTCAGTCTTCTACATTTTGAGTCAAACACCTGAAAGGAGCTTTTGAGAGCTCAGCTCACCTTTGGCTCCCACAATTGTTCCATTGGCTCCTTTCCTCCGGCGTTCCTCTGGGAATTCTGGCTTCCAGGGCTCTGTTGCCACAGCTGGAAAGAAGCAGCTTCATTAATACTGCAGATGGTTTTTTTTAAATAATAAAAAGTGAGGCTGAGAGCTGCAAATACGTGTGAGGTGCACTGGGACTCCTGTGCTTTGATCCCTGCAGCATCACCAAATCCTGAATTTCCCTACAGGATGGAGCATGGAACAGCTCAGGGAAAGTGCAAACTGCAGGGCAGCTTCTTGCTCAGGGTGTTTTTTGGGTGTCCTTGGCAATGAATGTCAGAGTATTTCCACTGGGAGTCAGCAATTGTTAAAAAAACCCCAAAAAATCCCCAAAAACGTGTCCGACTCACCTCTTCGGGAATTGTCTGTTGGAGCTTTTGTTGGCTTCTCTGGAAGAAAAAGAGAAACGCAGAGTTTCCTCGTGAGTGAAATGCACAATTTCCAGCCTTGAGCACTGTCCTTCAGCCTTCTCCCCCAATGTGAGACCTCAAACCCTTCATAAACCCCCCAGGGATTTTATCTAAACCACAAGCAGCTACACACAGGAGCCACTGAGACCATTTCCCCCCCATTTGTTGCATAAATTGAAAACTCTCCCTGTCCCAGCAGCGAAGCTGGGGAAGCGTTTCCCTCTCAGCCACTGCGCTCCTCATTCCTTCTCCTCGCGGGTTCAGTTGGGAACCATTTGAAATCCCCGCCATTACCCAGGGAATACTTGCAGATGAAGTTGTTCCTCATGTTGCACCTGTCGTCGTTCCACTGGAACATGTAGGGGCCGCCCAGCCCGGGCGGGGCAGAGGGTTGGTGGTAGAGCACCACGCACACCTCGCCCCCGCACGACGGCTCGTCCGCGTACCAGTTCCTGGGGAAACGCCACAAAGCACGGCTCAGGGGCACCTTCCAGCCCCTTGGATGGGGGGAAAAGCAGAGTTAACGGGGTTATGGCACCCGCAGCACTTCCCGCTGCGGAAAACGGGGGTGGGAAATGCAATTATTGGTTCTGGGAATTCCGATTTTTCAAATTCCGCCAGCACGGCGTTCAGCGGATATCGATGAGCGAAGGGCTGAGCACCTAAAAATCAACCTTCCCTCCTTCCAAAAGACCTCAGCTAGTACAATTTGCAGAGTTTTTTTAATTTTTAATAAATTTAATTTTTATATAATTTATTGTTAATAAATATATCTTATACTTTTTATTCTCGTATATAATTTATATAATGTATATATTCAATGTATATATATGTATATGTGTGTGTATATACAATGTATATAATGTGTATATATGTATATATATACATATATATAGTATATATTCAATTGAATATATAGGATATGTATTATATTAAAGACAATTTATTTTTTATAAATAATTTGTGTTTTAAATGTAGTGGCAGCGTTAGGAATGAACGTGGAAAAAACAAAAAACCAGGATTCAGGTTCCTGGATACATCTTTATGCATGGGGGTTTAGAATTCACTATTTTCTTGTAGACAAGATTCTTTCCCGGACATTAAAGCAGCTCAAAATGAGCTGCAATCGTGTAAGAAAGTCCAAATTCTCTGAGCTTTCACTGAGCCTTGCAGAGAGGTTTCTCCACACAGTTTCAGGCCTGTGCAAAATCATCATTTTTGCTCTCTTGATCTCAGAGCCTACAAAATTTTGGCACCTATTTAATGAAAAAAATAAACGGAGAATCTGCAGCAGAACCTGGCTTCCTCTGTCAGAAATGCACCAACACAGTCTTGCAGATAATTTTTTTTGTTGTTTTCTGAGAATAAACCTCACCCCCAGACACCTGTGCCTCTTCCCCAAGCACACAGGAAGGAGGCAGCACTGAAATGTCACTGTCGGTGAGGAGACGTTTTATGCAAGCCAGAAAACACCTCCAAAAGTCTCCTGATTGTGCCAGTTGCTCAATCCCCACGGATTCTGGAAGGAGCAATGTTCTGCCTGCCAAGAATTTGCCGCCAGCTGATCCACAGCGCATAAATAATTCCGGACACCCCGAGGTGTGCAGCAGGGGAGAACACCCATTTCAAGCGGTGCTTTTCCAGCCATCGCAATGCTTTTTTCCTCCCTCACTTCCTTCCTCCCCTGGTGTCTTCCTTGGCTTTATCCTCCAGCACAAATAAGTGTGTCTCACCGATGGAAGGCAGGAAAGCTGTGCCTGTTCCTTAGCAGCAGATCCTGCTTCCAGCTTCCCATGATCCACCCCCAATATCTGAAGGGGACTTCACGATATCAAAGAACACTAAAACCACCTTTGGTTTGTTCATTCCTGAGTGGCTGAAATGCCTTACAGGCTCTCAGGGTAAAAAAAATGAGGTGTCTGATGTAAGGATGCAAATTTGTGTCAGAGTCATCGCATTCATAATTTAATTAATAACAAATCCTGTGGTTCCTTAAGACAAGGAGGCAGAAATCTAAAAAGTGCTGTGAAGATGTGAGTTTTCCATGTCTGCAATAGATCCTGCAGCTCGAATGTTTTGCTGTCTCACGGGAAAAAATGTAATTCCCTCAGTAAGGGAACAACATTTTTCATTTTTCAGGACATCGGCTATAAACTCGGGGGGACCTGTGGTGCAGGAATCTTTAGGTCATTTGTAGCTGTTTAATTTGAGATTTTTAAGGCCACACCACTTGTTCTTCCCCCTCCTTTTAGCCCCCCAAAAATGGTCAATTTAGCCTAAAGCAGCCACTCCTATGGAGCAACACCAGGAGGGTGATTTGTGCATTTGTGGGATGAGCGCAGAAGGAACACAAATGACAGCTGGGACATCACTGCTTGGACTCACTGGACAGAATCCTTCATTCCTAAAGGCACTGCCAGCCCCACACTCCCAGGCACCCACCGAAATTTGGATGAGCTCCCATCTGACCAGGAGTAGAAGCTGTGACACTCTGTGCTGTTGTCCTCCTCCTCCTTCCTCCTCCTGAGCCCTATCCAGAAGTCTCCATCAGAAGCCAGGAGGCTCCTGATGAATGACTCGATCAGTCTCTGCTCTGCTGGGCTCTCGATGCTGACTAAATGTCCCCCATCGGCTCTGCAGGCCAGGTGAGCTTCTTCATAGCTGGTCCTGCGGGCGGCATCGTGGAAATAAACGATTTTGTAGCAGGGTTTCTGTGTCCCACGCCTGCAAACCGTCTGCCCTGCGGGGAGGGAGAGAAAACTGTGCTAAACAGGACCAAAATTCAGGCTGGAAGATCAGTTTGGATGAGTTTTGTGCTGTCCACGTGGAAAACACGGCACGTGCAAAAGCCTCTTGTGTTACTGGGCTGGCAAAGGGCTTCTCCAAATTTTTCTCGCTGCATCTCACAGTTTAGGTTGGTCCTTTCGTGTCCTGCTCTTCTCGGCTCCCTCACAGTTTTTCCTGGGATTTGCAGATCCTGGGAGCTGCTCCCAAAGAAACACTGTGCCATGTTTGGCACTGTCATACATGCAACACACATGTCAAACACTGCCATACATGCAACCTTTTAGAAAGCCAAGTTCAAATAAAAGGGTTCAAAAAACCCTTGCAAGGGTTCAAAGAGGCTTTTTAAAACGGTGATTATTTTTAAGGAGTTAAATGGTCAAAATCAGAGCTTTCCCTGTACAAACAGACATAGCAAGGACTGATCTTTTGGGGTATATGCAATGGCTTCATGGATATAGCAGTGCCATAGAATCCCGGAATATTTGGGGTTGGAAAGGACTTTAAAGCCCTCTCGTCCCACCCCCTGCCATGGGGACACCTCCCGCTGTCCCAGGCTGCTCCAAGCCCAGTCCCACCCGCCCTTGGACACCTCCAGGGACGGGACATCCACAGCTTCTCTGGCCAAGCAAGGCCTCACCACCCTCACCGGGAGGAATTCCTTATTTACATCCAGCCTCAAACTCCTTCATTTCCCAGTGTCCGCACTGAGGATCACAAGATGAGCTCCCAGAGCCCCGTTTCCAGCTCTGCTCTGGGCTCTGCAATGTTTCTGCCTGCCCAGGGAGTAAACAATGTCTGTTTTCAGGCTGTCACAAGCCAAGGACTGTCTCCTGCAGAAGCAGCAGAGCTTATTTTGGTTCCGAGGGAAGATCAAAGTGAAAAGACACATCATCCAAAATGATGCACTCGTGTGTGTGGCTTTTTTTTTTTTCAGCAGAGCAGTCCCAATATTTAGACTGTGGCAACAAACAGTTTTGTTTTGCTCGGTAAATATTTCTTTGCAGGCACAATCTGCTAACCTACATGTTTTTACGGAAGGAAAACATTCAGGCAAGGTTCGTGGCGTGCTTGGAACAAATGGGATAATCCAAGGAGAGGTCATTTGAAACCCTGCCACGGGATATTGGCTGCCTCTGCTTTGTCCTTTTATGTTGGCCACTGTAGGAATGGGAGTTTAAACACCTTTCACACCGGAGTTTCTCAGCAGTTAAACAGCCAGAAGTGGAGTTTGCTAATATTTTACACGGGGATAACAATAGGAGCAGGATTTTTACTATGACAGCGCTATTAAAAGATATATTTCTAGCACAGCCTGTGTTTCTCTTGGGAATTTGACACTCAGAGAACAAGGCAAAGCCCTTACCTCTTTTGAGGGAAATGTCCACTGCTGCTGGGAGAGGCAAAAGGGAAACACAGACAGCAGAGTTTCATTAAAAATCTGCAGCTCTCTAGAAACAGCCACCAAAACTGCACCCGGGATGTTTTCTCGTACACAAACACATTTTTTTCCTCATTAAAACAAGAGGAATAAAGTCCCTGCCTTCTCAGCCAAACTTGCCATTACTTTCAGCTAAGGAAAAACTGATTGGAGTTGGTTCCTGGCTGGACTTCACTGCTCGTTCGGGTCCCGAGCTCAGTTTGGGACACGGAATGTGCATCCCTGAGCAAGGCTGAAAGGATTCCTTGTATTCCTTATCCTGCATGCATTCCCTCTTATCTCCTCACTCGGGATCTGCCCGCTGACTCCAGCCAGCTCCCCAGGGCCGGGCAGGGGGGAAAATCAGCCGGAAAACTTGGGAAAGACCTCCAGAACCACCAAACCCGACCTTTCCCCCCGCGCCACCGCAGAGCATCCCTGCGCGATGTCGCGACAGCCGCCCGCGCATCCCGACCCTGCCAGCGACAGAGGCGAGGGCGGCGGGCCCGAGGGATCTCTCCGGGATGGGGGGGGATCCCCAGCGATCCCCAGCGATCCCCAGCGATCCCCAGCCCCTCTTACCGCTGAGCAGCCGCGCCCCCGCCGCGCAGCCCAGCGCGGCCGCGCACAGCGCCGCTGCCGCCAGCATCGCTCCGGGACAGCTCCTCCTTCCTTCCGTCCTTCCTCCCTTCCTTCCCTGCCTCCTTCCCTCCTCCTCCGGGGACCGGCGGGCTCGGCTCAGCCCCGAGGCGCTGCGGGGCTGAGCCCTGCGCTCCGGGCGCTGCTGCCGGGACCGCGCTCCAAAGGCTGCATCCCTCTGCCCGCGTCCCCCCGATCCCGGGTTATATCCCCATCCCACCCCCCGCCCACCGGGAGCCACCCACGGGCGGATCCATCCCCGCAATGGGGATTTGGGATTAGTATTTGATTTTTTTTTTTTTTTTTTTTTTTTTTTTAATGTTCCTCCTTCGCTTTCCCAGATCAGGATTTGTTGGCAGGAAGCGAGCGGGATGGGCTTTGTTGTTTCCTGCCGGTCAAG
>JANEHK010001722.1:0-11653 GCA_025960845.1 Tachycineta bicolor | reverse complement strand
TTTCTTTATTAACCCTCATACTGTCCATGAATTATCCGAATGGAGACAGTTTGGAGATAAGCTTTGGGAACTCACGTTAGATGATGATAAGACGGCAAAAAGGTTGAGTAAACTTTGGAGGGTAGTTCACAATGAGTTACTTTTGTATCAGGCAGAGAAAAGGGTGGCACGGGAAGTGGTTACAGCTCAAGAAAAGACTCAAAAGTATGATTCCCAGTGGGGCACTAGTACCCCCAATCCCCCCGTATTCACGACAGTTCATTTACCCCCTGCAGCACCTGTTTCAGCTTCAGCTCCTCCAGTAGTAGAAGAGCCTATCCCTGGGGGGGGGGCTCCTTACAGCCTTGAGAACAATGTCCCTATCCCTCAGTCGGCCAGCTTCCCAAGCAGCCAAGAGCCTATCCCTGGGGCAGACTCTGACCTTGCGGAGGCCATGGCAAGGGAGCGCCGGGAGGTTTGGGCAGCCCTAGCACGGCAGGTGCCGCACAGGGTGATCAGGACATATTGGAGGCAGCCTCCGGGTGTCTTGCCTTTCCGGTTACTTTTGCTCCTAATCCTGCTGGGGGACTGCAAGCCACAGTAACAGTTCTAGATTGGAAAATGCTAGTGCAATTGCGCTCCACAGTGGGGCAATATGGGGTCACTAGTGAGCCCACAAAGCAGATGCTTGAATACCTTTTTAATGCCCATGTTTTGCTACCAGCAGATATTAAGGGGATTGCTAGGCTCATCTTTACACAACATCAACACCTTTTGTTTAACGCACACTGGCAGGCTGAGGCTCAAGCTTCAGTCACCATACAAAGGGGACAAGGAGATCCATTACAGGGCCTCACATTAGATGAGTTGTTGGGATCAGGACCGTTCCAACGAATGGAGGCACAGGCACTCATGGGGCCAGATAAATGCCGTGAGGCAATGAGAGTAGCCAGAAGGGCTATTGAAAAAGTCAAAGCACATGGAGGTATAGCTATTTACATGGGAATAAAACAGGGTCGAGAAGAAGCATTAGGTCCCTTTATTGATAAAATTGCTGAGGCTATAGATTAAGCTGGTGTCCAGGACTATATGAAGGGAGCCTTGCTAAAGCAGTGTGTTCTCCAGAACTGTAATTCCTCCACTAGATCAATAATAACCACTATGGCAGGAGACTGGACAATAGCAGACTTATTAGAAAAAGCAGCAACTATGCCATCAGGGTCGCAGGCATTTTTAGTGGAAGCAATTAAGCAGTTAGGATTGGGACTACAGGAACAGGCAAAGATATCACAGACACAGGTGTTAGTAGCTCTTGCGCCTCTCCAAGCAGCAACGGCAAGCACCGGCCCTCGTCCCTCACCACCTGGTGGACGCATGAAATGCTTTCGCTGTGGAAATGCCGGGCACATACGCCGAGAATGTCAGGCGGCTGGAGTCTGGTGTGCAAAATGCCGCTCTGACTCACATAACACCACTGCCTGTCGCCGGAGATCGGGAAACTTCCGGAGCAGCGCGAACAGCGGCCGCGCAGGGACACAAGTAGCAGCTGCAATGTCACCAGCGCCATCCACAGCATCAGCCAACAACTACAACCAGCCACCAGCGGGAGCCTCGGGATGGACGTGGCAGCCTCAGTAGATGTCACCATAATGACTACACACCCGCACAAGTTTCCAACTGGACTTAAGGGACCCATCATGATTAATGGAAAAACAGTGGGAGGACTTTTGCTGGGTCGTTCTTCAACCACGATGATGGGACTATTTGTGTTACCTGGTGTAATTGATGCAGACTATTGTGGGGAAATTATGATTATGGCTTATACCCAATACCCTCCATTGAAAATCACTAAGGGACAAAGGTTGGCACAGTTAATACTGCTTCCTCAGATGGCCAAGGAGATTGTGCCGCTGCTACAAAGGGCAAGGGGTCAAGAAGGTTTTGGCTCCACGGGAGGGTTAGTGCTAATGACTTTAGATTTATCTGAGCGCCCTAGGAAGAAAGTGGAACTACAACTTAACAATCAAAGTATAACCCTTGTTGGATTACTGGACACTGGAGCAGATTCCTGTATTATTGCTCCACAAGAATGGCCCAAGGACTGGCCATTACAGCCTCTGCCACCACAGTGACTGGGGTCGGGGGAATGACTCTTGCCAGCCGAACACCCGTGGTTACTATAATTCTCGAAGGGAAGCAGGCGCAAGCGTCCTTTTCCATTACAATGCTGCCACCTACGGTTCAATGCTTGATCGGCCGAGACGTCCTGGCTCAACTGGGTATCGTTCTCACGAACGAACACCCTTTGGTATAGTGGCCGCTGCTTGGACTTTCCCCATTGCCCTCACTTGGACTACCAACGACCCAGTGTGGGTTAAGCAGTGGCCACTGAAAGGGGAAAGCTCACAAGAGGCACATGCCTTGGTACAGGAACAACTCCGATTAGGTCATCTTAAATTATCTACTAGTCCCTGGAACACCCCCATATTTGTGATTAAAAAGAAATTCGGCAGGTATTGGTTACTCCATGATCTTCGTGCCGTCAACGCCCAAATGGAACCAATGGGAGCTCTTCAACCTGGATTACTCAGCCCAGTGATGTTACCCCAGGACTGGCCTTTGTTAATCCTTGACTTAAAGGACTGCTTTTTACCATTGCGTTACACCCTCAGGATACGCGTCGGTTTGCATTTACCTTACCAGCCGTAAATCATCAAAGCCCTGACTCTAGGTATGAATGGACGGTGTTACCTCAAGGGATGCGTAACAGCCCAACCCTGTGTCAACTTTTTGTAGCTGCTGCCTTACAGCCATTATGAAAACAATGGCCACAAGTGATTATTTATCATTATATGGATGACATCCTGTTTGCACAACCTCAGCCTTTTTCAGACTCACAAATCCGAGCCATAGAACAAACACTAGCCACTAATAAGTTGGTTGTTGCCCCAGAAAAAATTCAGCGCTCAGCACCATGGAAATATTTGGGATTGACTTCAAGACAGCAAGTAGTCACCCCACAAAAACTAGACTTTCACTGTGATGTTGCCACTTTACATGATGCGCAAAAACTGTTAGGAGATTTGCAGTGGCTCAGGCCTATCAATGGGATTCCTAATGAACTTATTGATCAGCTGCGCCCCCTGCTCAAAGGCACTGACCCTGCTCAACCGGTATCTGTCTCTTCTCAACAGCGTCAGGTCATCCAACTTATCGCCGACTGCGTTATACAAGGTCAAGTTCGCCGCAGGTCTCTAGACCTTCCTGTTGATATCACCGTATGGCTGGGACCTACGCACTTTATGGGCGCGTTGACTCAACTTCAAAAGAAAACGGGGGAGAATTGGGTATTGGAGTGGATAGTTCCCCCATTACAACAACAAAAAACTATATGGCAAAAAATCGAGTTATTGTGCCTTCTTATCAAAAAAGGACGTCAACGTGTGGTACAGATTTCAGGCCTAGAGCTGGAGACAATATTTGTGCCCTTACAACGAGATGCTCTTGATTGGTATTTGGCCAATTCCATGGAACTGCAAGAAGCACTGCTAGGCAGCAGTAGTATCATTGCTCCAAATAATACAAAAGCTCAGTTAAAATGGATAGGATCACACAGATGGATGGTCGTTCCTAAAAAACAGGACAAGCCCATATTGGAAGCACTTACAGTATATACTGATGCCGGGAAGAAATCCCAGAAGGCTGCTATCACCTGGCAGGAGGAAGGAATCTGGAACAAGAAGATATTACAGGCAGAAGCTACTGATACATTACAGACATTGGAGCTACTTGCTGTGGTGTGGGCATTAACAAATTTTGGAGGACCGCTCAATATTCTAACAGACTCATTATATGTGGCAGGTGTTGCCAATCGAATAGAGGATGCCTTCATTAAAGACATTAGAAACCAGAGACTGTATCAGCTCCTGACACAACTACAGAAGGCATTACGGCAGCGAGAACAGCCTTATGCAGTGCTACATATCCGGAGCCACAGATGGGACATTGGCTTGGGAGAAGGGAATCAGCGAGCAGATGATCTGGTATCAGCCATAGCAGTCCCTTTGCCTCAACACACATTGGCAAGAGAGGCTCACTCCATCTTCCATCAAAATGCGAAAGGCCTGCAGAGACAGTTCCGTATATCACATGCAGAAGCCACATCAATAGTCAGAAGTTGTCCCATATGCTGTAATCACAACAAAGGCTTGGGTTTGAGCACAGGGGTAAACCCTCGTGGTACCAGAGCTAACGAAATATGGCAGACTGATGTTACGCATGTTAATTGCTTTGGTCGCTTAAAATATGTTCATGTTACTGTAGATACATATAGTCATTATATTTGGGCGACACCTCAAGCGGGTGAGAGGGCTATTCATGTAATTAGACACCTTACTAGCTGTTTCGCAGTCATGGGAGTATGTCAACAGCTGAAAACCGACAATGGTCCGGCTTATGTTAGTAACCGAGTCCGAATATTTTTGAAACAATGGGGGGTACGACATATTACAGGCATCCCACATAACCCCGGAGGGCAAGCTATAGTAGAGAGAACAAATAGCACCCTAAAGACTTCTATTGAGAGGTTCAGTGATATTACAGATGTACAGGAACACCTGCTTAAAACACTCTATTGAACCACTTATGTGTATTTGGATCATCTGAGATGCCAGCCGCTGTCACACACTTTGAAGTGCTAAATGAAAGCAAAACTAAAGAATCAGCAGAGGTCTGGGTTAGATACAAATGTTTAAAGACAGGGTTATGGCAGGGCCCAGCAAGGGTATTATACTGGGGAAGAGGATATCTTTGTGTTTCCACCCCAACAGGTCCTATCTGGATCCCAGCCCGGTGGACAAAACCCTCACTGAAGCCTCAGGGTGGAGGACATCAGGAACCCTCGACTGCGCCTGGACAGCCTGATCCGCCCCCACCGAGAGTTTCTCCGGACAGTGCTTGATCCTTCGCTTTGCTACCCGGTTACTATGGATCAATTCACATATTTGTTAACTTGTTTAGCAAACTATCAGTTGGGGAATATTAGAACACAAGGTTGTCTTTGTTGTTGGGACCGACAGCACCGTGCTTGGGTTTTAATACATTGTGGGGGATGTAGGCAACACGAGTGGATTCATCAACAGTCATTATTGGTTGAGCTATGGTGCTTAGCTTGTAAATGCTCTTGGAGGAGTGAGAGTCATCGTCAGGCATTAGAAAAGGCCACTGGGTTATCTTTTCCACAAGCAATAACTCTGTTTGAAAGCAGAGAGCAGCTACATTTAGCCTACGCCCGCTGGCAGTTGCAACATTCAATAATTAGAGTAAAAGCCTTAGTTCATACAGAAATTACCCAGAAAAAGTGTGAGAGCTATTGTTATATTCCCCGCCAGTGGACTGTGGTACCTTCGGAATGGGAACATCTCAATCAAAGGTTTAAAGAGCTTAAGATAAAAAGGAAAGCAAGGAAGGGTAAAAGAAACAACGAGTAAATATGAGGTTGTTATGTGTTTTGACCCTTTTTACACAAATAATGAGTGCTTTTTGGGTTTCCCCTCAGCCAAAAAAAAATATATGGGTTACTTTAGCTAATCTCACTAATCAAGAAGCCATATGCCTTTCTTTATCAACTCCAGGAAACCCGTTTTCCACCTGCTTAGTGGGAGTGCCTGCAGACACATGGCCTTGTCCATCAAAAATACCAACATGCAAGGCCAACGAATCACGGACAACAGTGAATGCGTGGGATCAATGGGCGCCCTATTTGCCCCTCGCACCTTTGGAACCACAAGAGGTAGAATTGTTGGGGTCAGTCAAAGCTGATGCATGTGTTTATTTTAACTTTACCAGTAAAGCCATCACTCCAGGGAATAATTACACCACTAGAGTTAATTCCTCTCTATCTGTTTATCAAAATGCATCTCTGTGATGTAACTATACTGCAAAGAACATCTCCCTCTCTTCAACAACCCCAATTCAGTTGCCGGCTGGTATGTTTTTGATTTGTGGTGATAGAACCTGGGCAGGTATCCCTTCTCGATTAAGAGGTGGTCCATGCACACTAGGGCGACTACCGCTACTTACCCCAAACACATCCATGATTTTAAATTACACACGGCATCACAGGCACAGGCAAGAAAAACGATTAACCCACCAATTTACAAAGGAATGTAATTCAAATGTTGATTTTTGGTCTGCGGAGCAAAGAATTTTTGCATCTATTTTGGCTCCTGGAGTAGCCAGTACTCAAAGTTTAGCTACCTTAAATAAACTAGGATGCTGGTTAGCAAAACAGACCAATGCCACCTCCCTTGCTTTAAGCAACTTGTTAGCCCATGTAGACTCAGTCAGACATGCCACCCTACAAAAGCGAGCAGTGATAGATTTCCTGCTTTTAGCACAAGGACATGGTTGTGAGGAATTCGAAGGAATGTGTTGTATGAACTTGTCTGACCATTCACAATCTATTCATGCTCAAATCGATATCTTGAGGGAATTGACAGGACAATTGCGATTAGAACAAGGATGGGGTTTAGATGAATGGCTTGCTTCTTTAGGACTTGGACCTTGGATTACCTCTATATTAAAAATAGCTGTGATGATTGGCATTGTGATCCTTTTGACAATTACCTGCCTTCCATGTATTTGTATGTGTTTACAAAATGCTATACAGAGAACAACGCAGACTATGTTTAATCAACATTTATTAGTACAATCAAAAGAAAACGGGGGAAATGTGGAGAGTTTGTCTGAGGCATGGTTGCGGAGCAAGGGCCATGATCAGATGAAATTTGTTAAGGCTTAGCAGAAAACAAGCAGGACCACATGACAAACAGCAGGGATACTGTGTCCGTGTATAAAAGCAGTTACAATAATAAGGATGTTAATCAGCAAAAAATCATGTAGCTGTAACCGCATGGCTGACCACAGAAAAAGCATGCATTGTGAAATAGCAAACCAGTTAGGAGCTATAATTTTGTAATATGCATGAGCTAATTAATTGCACTATATCTGTATGCGAGCACGGTAATAAAGCTGAGACTTGTTGATCATGATAGCATGAGGCTCGTCTCCTGTTCTTCCACACATCACAGTCCTGGAATCCCTGTGTTCCCCTGTCTATGACAACCCAGTGATGGCAGCCACACTGTTTCCCTCTCCATGACTTCACAGTTGTGGTAGCACCAGCGTTCCCCTAACTTTGACACCACAGTGGTGGAATCCCTGTGTTCCTCTGTCTATGGCATCACAGTGGTGGGAACTCCTGTGTTCCCCTCTCTATGACAACACAGTGGTGGCAGCCCCATTGTTCCCTTCTTTATGACATCATAGTCCTGGAATCCCTTTGATCCCCCGTCTATGACACCCCAGTGATGGCAGCCACACTGTTCCCCTCCCTATGACTTCACAGTAATGGTAGCACCAGCATCCCCCTAACTTTGACATCACTGTCCTGGAAGCCCTGTGTTCCCCTGTGTATTACATCACTGTGGCAGCAACCCCTGTGTTCCCCTCTCTATGACAACCCTGTGGTGGCAGCCCCATTGTTCCCTTCTTTATGACATCACAGTCCTGAAATCCCTTTGTTCCCCCGTCTATGACAACACAGTGATGGCAGCCGCGCTGTTCCCATCTCTATGACTTCACAGTTGTGGTAGCACCAGCGTTCCCCTAAATTCGACAGCACAGTGGCGGAATACTTGTGTTCCTCTGTCTATGACATCACAGTGGTGGCAACCCCTGTGTTCCCCTCTCTATGACAGCACAGTGGTGGCAGCCCCATTGTTCCCTTCTGTCTGACATCACAGTGGTGGAATCCTCTTGTTCCTCTGCCTATGACTTCACAGTGGTGGCAGCCCCATTGTTCCCTTCATTATGATATCACAGTCCTGGAATCCTTGTGTTCCCCTGTCTTTGACAACACAGTGATGGCAGCCACACTCTTCTCCTCTCTATGACTTCACAGTAGTGGTAGCACCAGCGTTCGCCGAACTTTGACATCACGGTGTTGGAATCCCTGTGTTCCCATGTCTATGACAAGACAGTGGTGGCAGCCCCATTGTTCCCTTTTTATGACAACACAGTCCTGGATTTACTGTGTTCCTCTGTCTATGACAACCCAGTGATGGCAGCCATACTGTAACCTTCTCTATGACATCACATTGGTGGAATCCTTGTGTTCCCCTGTCTATAACATCACAGTGGTGGCAGCCACACTCTTCCCCTCCCTATGACTTCACAGTAGTGATAGCACCAGCGTTCCCCTGACTTTGACATCACAGTGGTGGAATTCCTGTGTTCCTCTGTCTATGACATCACAGTTGTGGCAACCCCTGTGTTCCCGTCTCTATGACAACACAGTGGTGGCAGCCCCATTGTTCCCTTCTTTATGACATCACAGTCCTGGAATCCCTTTGTTCCTCTGTCTATGACATCACAGTGGTGGCACCCCCACTGTTCCCTTCTTTATGACATCACAGTCCTGGAATCCCTTTGTTCCCCTGTCTATGACAACACAGTGATGGCAGCCACACTCTTCCCCTCTCTATGACTTCAAAGTTGTGCTAGAACCATCGTTACCCAAACTTTGACATCACAGTGGTGGAATCCCTGTGTTCCCCTCTCTATGACAACACAGTGGTGGCAGCCCCATTATCCCTTTCTTTATGACATCACATTCTCGGAATCCTTGTGTTCCCCTCTCTATGGCAACCCAGTGACGGCAGCCACACTGTTCCCATCTCTATGACTTCACAGCAGTACTAACACCAGCATCCCCGTACCTTTGACATCACAGTGGTGAAATCCCTTTGTTCCTCTGTCTATGACATCACAGTAGTGGCAACCCCTGGGTTCCCCGCTCTATGACAACACAGTCGTGGCAGCCCCATTGTTCCCCTCTCTATGACAACACAGGGGTGGAATCCCCATTGTTCCCTTCTTTATGACATCACAGTCCTGGAATCCTTGTGTTCCCCTCTCTATGACAACCCAGGGATGGCAGCCACACTCTTCCCCCTCTCTATGATTTCACAGTAGTGGTAGCACCAGCATCCCCCTAAATTTGACATCACAGTGGTGGAATCCCTGTCTTCCTCTGTCAATGACATCACAGTAGTGACAACCCCTGTGTTCCCCTCTCTATGACAGCACAGTGGTAGCCGCCCTATTGTTAACTTCTCTATGACACCACAGTGGTGGAATCCTTGTGTTCCTCTATGTACGACATCACAGTTGTGGCAACAGCTGTGTTCTCCTCTCTATGACAACACAGTCATGGCGGCCCCATTGTTCCCTTCTATATGACAGCACAATCCTGGAATCTCTGTGATCCTCTGTCTATGACATCACAGTGGTGGCAGCCACACTGTTCCCCTCTCTATGACTTCTCAGTAGTGGTAGCACCAGCATCCCCCTAATTTTGACATCACAGTGGTGGAATCCCTGTGTTCGTCTGCCTATGACATCACAGTAGTGGCAACACCTGTGTTCCCCTCTTTATGACAACACAGTGGTGGCAGCCCCATTGTTCCCTTCTCTATGACATCACAGTGGTGGAATCCCTGTCTTCCTCTATCTATGACATCACAGTGGTGGCAACCCCTGTGTTCTCCTCTCTATGACAACACAGCGGTGGCAGCCCCATTGTTCCCTTCTTTATGACATAACAGTCCTGGAATTACTATGTTCCTCTGTCGATGACAACTCAGTGATGGCAGCCATACTGTTCCCCTCTCTATGATTTCACAGTTGTGGTAGCACCAGCATCCCCCTGACTTTGACATCACAGAGGTAGAATCCCTGTGTTCCTCTGTCTATGACATCAGAGTGGTGGCAACTCCTGAGTTCCCTTCACTATGACCACACTGTGGTGGCAACCCCTGTGTTCCCCTCTCCATGATATCACAGTGGTGGAATCGTTGTGTTCCTCTGTCTATGACATCACAGTGGCGGAATCCCTTTGTTCCCCTGTCTATGACAACACAGGGATGGCACCCACACTGTTCCCCTGTCTATGACTTCACAATAGTGGTAGCACCAGCATCCCCCTAACTTTGACATCACAGTGCTGGAATCCCTGTGTTCCTCTGTCTATGACATCACAGTGGTGGCAACCCCTGTGTTCCTTTTTCTATGACAACACAGTGGTGGCAGCCCCATTGTTCCCTTCTCTATGACATCACTGTGGTGGTATACCTGTCTTCCTCTATCTATGACATCACAGTGGTGGCAACCCCTGTGTTCCCCTCTCTCTGACAACACAGTGGTGACAGCCCCATTGTTCCCTTCTTTATGACATCACAGTCCTGGAATTACTGTGTTCCTCTGTGTATGACAACCCAGTGATGGCAGCCATAGTGTTTCCTTCTGTATGACGTCACAGTGGTGCAATCCTTGTGTTCCTCTGTCTATGATATCACAGTGGTGGCAGCCACACTGTTCCCCTCTCTATGACTTCACAGTAGTGGTAGCACCAGCGTTCCCCTGACGTTGACATCACAGTGGTGGAATCCCTGTGTTCCTCTATCTATGACATCACAGTTGTGGCAACCCCTGTGTTCCCCTCTCTATGACAACACAGTGGTGACAGCCCCATTGTTCCCTTCTTTATGACATCACAGTCCTGGAATCCCTTTGCTCCCCTGTCTATGACATCAGAGTGAAGGCAACCCCTGTGTTCCCCTTTCTATGACAACACAGTTGTGGCAGCGTCATTGTTCCCTTCTTTATGACATCACAGTCCTGGAATCCTCGTGTTCCCCTCTCTATGACAACCCAGTGATGGCTGCCACACTGTGGCAGATTAGGGACAGGCGGTCGGAAGATATTGCGTTGTACGGGCAGACAGAACCCCTCCCTCAGTACCTAGTTGGTTAGTATCCTTGATAAGGTAAGCAACACGTAACTTGTAACGTAAGCAGACGGATGTGATGTAGCAAACAGAGGTTTTATAACTCCATGTAACCAGTTAATAAACGCCATTAGCCGTCCACCACACTGGTGTCTGTGAGCTGATGGACCGAACAGCCTGTGTGTGGCTGCCGTGTCGTTCCTGAACCAGGTCGCCACACCTCAGCCGGAGGTAGCGCCACACTGTTCCTCTCTCTATGGCTTCACAGTAGTTGTAGCACCAGCGTTCCCCTCGCTTTGACATCACAGTGTTGGAATCCCTGTGTTCCTCTATCTATGACATCCCAGTGGTGGCAACCCCTGTGTTCCCCTCTCTAGGACAACACAGCTCTGGCAGCCCTATTGTTCCCTTCTCCATGTCATCACAGTGGTGGAATCCTTGTGTTCCTCTATGTATGACATCACAGTGGTGGCAACCCTTGTGTTCCCCTCTCTATGACAACACAGGGGTGGAATCCCCATTGTTCCCTTCTTTCTGGCATAACAGTCCTGGAATTCTTGTGCTCCCCTCTCTATCACAACAGAGTGATGGCAGCCACACTGTTCCCCTCTCTATGACGTCACAGTAGTGGTAGCACCAGCACCCCCCTAACTTTGACATCACAGTGGTGGAATCCCTGTTTTCCCCTCTCTATGACAACACAGTGGTGGCAGCCCCATTGTTCCCTTCTTTCTGGCATCACAGTCCTGGAATCCCTGTGTTCACCTGTCTACGACAACCCAGTGATGGCAGCCACACTGTTCCCCTCTCTATGACTTCACAGTA
>JANEHK010001720.1:0-11655 GCA_025960845.1 Tachycineta bicolor | reverse complement strand
CCTGCTCCAAATCCTACCTCAGGG
Organism: Tachycineta bicolor; assembly: GCA_025960845.1. Lineage (NCBI taxonomy): Eukaryota > Metazoa > Chordata > Aves > Passeriformes > Hirundinidae > Tachycineta > Tachycineta bicolor. The sequence continues at coordinate 11,631 of JANEHK010001720.1, read as the reverse complement.
AACTTGGGCTCATTGTAGTTAGTGCCTGCTTATTATTTGGGTGTTTTGTGTTCATTGTTTTTTCCTATGTGCAGATCTTCAGGGCTGTGCTGAGGATCCCCTCTGTGGAGGGACGGCACAAAGCCTTTTCCACCTGCCTCCCTCACCTGGCTGTGGTCTCCCTGTTCATCACCAGTGGCATGTTTACCTACTTGAAACCCCCCTCCATCTCCTCCCCATCCCTGGATCTGGCCCTGTCAGTTCTGTACTCAGTGGTGCCTCCAACCCTGAACCCCCTCATCTACAGCCTGAGGAACCAGGAGCTCAAGGCTGCAGTGTGGAGACTGATGACTGGATGGTTTCAGGAACATTAAACTGCTGGCCAATTAATGCAAATCACTTAATATAATTTAATATAATAATATAACACCTAATGTAATAAAAATAATCTGTGTTACTTCTCATTGGTTTGGTTGTGGGTTTTTGTTTTTTCTTTCCTTTCTTTTTTCATGTTGTACACAAAGAAATGTCATTGTAATAGAACACAGATTTTTGGTTGCATCTTGCACTGCAACCTAAGACTGACTTCCAGGCTCCTTGCCCAGGCTCTCTCCAGAACATGCCCAGGCCAATGCTCAGCAGAGAAAAGCCCCGTGAGCAGCCCCAGGGTGGCCGTGGGCAGGCTGGGGGCAAACAGCATGGCTGGGGCTCTGCAAGGTGCCTGGGGGAGATGGGAAGGAGCAGCAGAGCAGGGGCTGATCCATCCCCACTGCGCTGGACACCCCAGGGCAGCGTCCCAGAGCATCCTCATGCACCTACCGACAACATCCCCCCTCTGCAGCCCTGGCCTCTCCCCCAGCTCACACAGGTGCCACATCCTTGCAGGCACAGACACGGCAGCACTGGCTCAGGAGCCCCTGTTTACACTGCCCAGAGCAGGCGTCAGCACCCCCATGGTGTTGGTGTGGGGAGATGAACCTGAGGGAGCACAAATGCCATCAGCCCCTGGGGCCAGGAAGGGCTGGGGGACAGCAGGGAAACCACTCAGGTTTGTGGTGGCCTCTGAAGTCAGCCAGAGAGTTTGTTCCCATGAGCTGTGAGTTTCCTGTGCCACAGCAGATGTTGTTGCTCAGAGCCAGGGCTGCCTGGCAGCCACCCCCAAACTGCCCTGAGCATTTCCTTTGCTTCACCTTGGCTTTCTCTACCCTTCCTTGTACAATTTTTTTCCTTTTGCCCACCCCTGTTCCCTCCCCTGTAAACAGCCCCTCCCTGGTTGCCTGATCTTCTATGGCCCCACTCCCCTTTTCAGTTCCTGAGTTGGCACTATGGGAATATCCCTTGGGGAGCAGGATCATCCTCCAAGTGCTTCAGGAATTGTCTGCAGGCTCCTGCAGTGCCTCGTGCTGTTCCCTTGCCAGAGGCACCACAGGCCAGAGGGGCACATCTGGGCTGCTGTGTCTGGCTGTGGGGCTCCCTGTTCTGGGCAAGGAGGAGGAGCTGCAGAGGCTCTGCAGGACTGACAGGATGGGCTTTGGGGCTGTGAGGAGAAGCTGAGGGACCTGGGCTGCTGGACCTTCTGAAGAGGAGGCCCAGGGCTCATCCTGCAACTGCTGCAAGAGTGGTTTCAGAGAATCACAGAATCAGCAAGGTTGGAGAACACCTTGGACATCATCAAGTCCAAGCAATGCCCTGACACCACCTTGTCTCCCCTGAGGCTCCTCTTCTCCAGGATAAACAACCCCAGCTCCCTCAGCCACTCCTCACAGGATTTGTGTTCCAGACCCCTCACCAGCCTTGTTGCCCTTCTCTGGACACACTCCAGCCCCTCCATGTCTTTCTTAAATTGGGGAGCCCAGAACTTCGCACAGCACTCAACGTGCTGCCCAACCAGTGCTGAGCACAGGGGAAGAATCATTGCCCTGCTCCTGCTGGCCACACTGTTCCTGATCCATAGGAGTGCCAGGTGTTGCATGATAGAAATACTGACAAGGGGGTGGGGACAAAGTGATTTATCATCAGCCATGAAGGGTCTTGATTTTCATATCAATTTAGATTGCATTTAATGTCCTGAGGATCAATATCAACCGGACATTGCTGGTATCAATCTATAAAGATGTACTAAATGTAAATGATTCATGCTAAATATATCTGTAACAATATTTTTAAAATATATATAGTTTAGAAATTTTTTATACAGCAGTAAAGGAAAAAGTAGATGTGATTAGTGTTACAGAGCAGATGGGCCCCTTAGCAAATGCTACATGAGAAAAATAAGGTACAAGATACAGTTTGAGATAAACAAGAGTTTCAAAGCTGGATTGGCCAAAGCTGGGACTACTCCAAGGCAGGGAGATGGGCCCTTGGCAGATGTTGTGGGATACAGGATGTCTTAAGATAGAACTGGCCTTGAGATGGACAAAGTCGCGACTATTTCAAGGCAGTTAGTTTGAGTGGTGGTTTGGTCCATAAAAATATTACTTTTTGGAACATAATGCTTAGTTATGTATAACCCAAAATTAGAGCACACGTGACGCCAGTGAGGTTATTCATAGGACAAGAAGAAGATGATGAGCCTTCATCTGAAGACCACCAAAAAGCCAAGTCGCCCTAACAACAAGTGGAGCATGAGCTATGTAGAATGGCGATGTAGATTTTACAAATTGAATATAGGAGGAGATTTACAAGAAATATTAATGAATATGTATTAGCATACAGCTTATAGTTTTAGGTCGGATTACTGTGTTTTCTATGTGAAGTAGGGTGAAAAATGCCCCCCTCTGTACCCTGGTCGATTTTTGCTTATGCTTTATCCGAATATTTCTTATCTTTATTTAATCACTGCCAAATTTTTGTATATGCTTGATTATAAAATGCTACTTAAAAAAAATTGCATTGCTGCTAAATTTAACTTTGTTGCTTATTAAATTAGACATATAGAGCTTCATTTATAAAAATTTGATGCTGAAACCTGGAAACTTCAGCGTGGGGAAGGACAGCTAGTCTCAGGAAGCAGCTCCCCACCAGCACTTTTAAGGTGGTCCTGAGCTTAGACCAGGCTCCCTCGGAAGAAGGAGTTCCAATTACGATAATGCATAAGCAAAGGAAGCCAGGAAAAGGAGGAACACCTAAAGGCTGCCATTGGAATGCCAGCTGTAGGTAAAGGTGCCTGTAAAACGTCTTGTGCACAAGAACCGTGTGGGAAAATGGACTGTGTAAGTCCCACGGGGTTGGGCAGGGGCATGGCTGTGTGTCTGTGTGTGTGTAGAATATCTAAAATGGGGGCTGGTAGCCCAGACCCCCAAAGCAAGTGTGAACCTCCCAGTACCGCATTTTCAGCTCTCCGTGAGAAGACTGGTCGGGAAAGGAGGGAAGTAAAAAGAGAGAATGAGTGAGGATCCCTGGGAGGGACTGGCAGGGAGGGTCCCAGCCCAAGAACCGAGGGAAAGGTCCTCGAGGAGAAGGGAGCGACCTGATCACTGGGCGAGGTGAATAAGGAGAGGAGCAATTGAGTCAAATTCAATTTTCTTTGAGAAGAAAATAGTTGGTAACTTTAGTACGAGAGTAAGAGGGATTGCAGGGGGAAGTGGCTAGAAGGATGTAGTCAGGGAAGACAGATTGGGAGAAAGATTGGAATTAGGCATGAGGCAAACAGTTGGCAAAAGAGAAGATAGTGCAACAGAATAATAAGTGAGAGGACTGAACCACGAAGTGAGTGAGGGAGACCAAAATTATCTTGGTACCAGGGATTTCTTGGTTTATTGCCACCAAAAATGAGTCCAAGGAAAGGTAAATCCTTAGACCAAGGAGCTGCAAATTATGAAGGAAATTCACAAGAGCCTGGTATACCTGGGAACGGTGAGGGGGGTTCTCAGAAGGGGAGCATCCCTCAGGACAGTCCACTGGGGATGATGTTATGATACTGGGATGCATGGGAATCCTGAAGAGGAAAAAGTAAGCAGAAAATGATTAATTATTGTATGTTTGAATGGACAAAGGAAATTATCTGGAAAGATTACTTATATTGACTATATTCCGGATCATTTGAAAATTGGATTTGACAGGCTTTGAACTTGTATATGAATTCAAAAGAACCTTTTGTTCAGGAAGAAAGCGAATATTCTGCTCTGTGGCTTCCCAGGGGAAAGGGTGAATTTGTCACCCAAAGGCAAGGAAGTAAGGGGTTTGTCTTCTATCCTTTACAAGCAAGAGGGCAAGCAGCCAAACAAGACAGACACGAGCCCTAGGATCCGTTAGATCACCTCCCACCCCCTTATAGGCAACCTCATCAGCCTGTTCAACCCCAAGCCCCCAAGGGTCCTCCTGTAAATGCAAACACACCCCCTATTCAGGAGGGGCCAGTAGCACATAGAACTAGAGGTGGGGGACAGGGAGAAGTGATGATGGGGATGGGTAAGCAAAAATGGAAGATGGACTATACCCGCTTAGAAAAGTTCCAATGGCAAATCCAGAAAAGAGACCTATTGGTGATGTGAGTGTTGCCCCGAACACAGGGGAAGTTAGGGAGTTTAAGGAGGAGATGGGCAGGCTGCTAGAGGATCCTACTGGAGTGGCAGAGAGATTAGATCAGTTCTTGGGGCCGAATGTATACACCTGGGTGGAACTGCAGTCCATCTTAGGAATCTTGTTTACCATGGAAGAAAGAGAAATGATTAGACATTCAGGAATGAGAGTTCGGGATAGAGAATGTCAAGGGTCAGACCAAGGGGATCAGAAATGGCCTATGCAAGATCCAGGTTGGAATAATCAGAATGAAAGACACAGGCAGAATAGGACTGATCTATGGTGGATGATTATCCAAGGAATCCAGGAAACAGTGCCCAAGGGGCAGAATATAAGGAAAGCTCTAAGTGAGCACCAAGGGAAGGAGGAAGCCCTGGCAGACTGGTTAGAAAGGCTAAGAAAAGCCTTGCAGTTATATTCAGGTGTAGACCCCGATACAGCAGCAGGATAGGTCCTTTTGAGAACACAATTTGTAGCTAAGGCTTGGGGGCACATCTGGAAGAAGCTGGAAAAAGTAGAAAATTGGCAGGATAGGGGGCTTCAGGAATTGTTAAGAGAAGCACAGAAAGTGTGTGTGAGAAGAGATGAGGAGAGGCAAAAGACAAAACCACAGATGTTAATGGCAGCAGTCAAGGAAACACAGACAACCATGAATACAGAGCAGTGCTCAGGAAAGAACAAACAACAGAAAAAGGCAGGTCCCATCTCTGGGGATATGAGACCCATGTGTTTTTCCTGTCACCAGAAAGGACACTTACAAACTTCTTGTCCCACCTCCAGGGGTACAGGACCCACTTATTGCCACAAAAAGGGACATCTACAAAAATTCTGTAGAGAGAGGCAACGAGTTGAGAAAATGTTTCAAGACGACTAGGGGGGTCAGGGGCTCTGTTTAAGGAGGGCTGAACACGTAGAAGAGCACTTGATAAAACTGAAAACAGGTCCTCAAAAGGAAGAAATCACATTTTTGGTGGACAGAAGTAACAGAAGTTACTAGGTCAACAGTAAGAAAACTACCAAAAGGATGTGAAGTAAGTCGTGAGTTTGTCCCAGTAACTGGAGATAAAGGAGAAATTTTTCAGGTTCCTGTAATTAAAAATGTGCAGAATGAATTGGATAAAAAATTTGGACTGAATGATTTGGTATTAATACCAGAGACTGATAATAACTTATTAGGAAGGGACTTAATAATAGCCTGGGGGATTAAAATAACACCCTGTGAAAGAAAACTTAAAATCTATTCTTTAACCAAGGAAGATAATTTCGAGATTAGCGACACTGTGTGGTATACTGGTGAAGTAGGAAAATTAAACATTCAGCCCATTAGCATTGAAATACAGAACCCAGAAATCCCCATTCGAGTAAAACAATATCCGATATCACTGGACGGTCGGAAGGGATTGAAACCGGTAGTTGAGAATTGAGTACATCAGGGGGTGTTGGAGTCCTGTGTGTCACCACATAATACCCCCATCCTGCCGGTATAGAAGCCTGATGGTAGCTACCGACTAGTGCAGGATCTCAGAGCGGTAAATCAAAGAACCATTACCCGCTTTCCAGGAGTAGCTAAGCCAGATACCTCCTAATTACATTTGGTACAGTGTAGTGGATTTAAAGGATGGCTTTTGAACTTACTCTCTGGATGAGGGCAGTAGGGATTGCCTTTGAGTAGGAGGACCCAGATACAGGAGAGAGCAGGAGAGGTAAGAGATGTAGGAGAAAGCAATTAATGTGAACGGTGCTACCCCAAGGCTTTACAGAGGCACCAAATCTTTTTGGGAGAGCGTTAGAAAATCTTTGGAAGTCCTTTGAGTTACCCAAAGGAATTAAGCTGTGGGAAAATGGGCTGAAGATATCAAAATCAAAATTGCAATTTGTAGAGTCAGAATTGCAGTATTTAGGTCATTGGATTAGCGAGCAAAAGAAAAAGCTAGACCCTGAAAGGGTTCCAGGAATATTGAACATGGGACCCCCAAAGTCTGAAAGAGAAATAAAACAGTTTTTGAGTCTTTTGGGTTATTGTAGGCAAGAGATAGAAGGGTTTAGCAGAAAAGTAAAATTTCTACAGGAGAAATTATCTACCAATCTCTTGAAATGGACTGAAAGGGATCAGGAAAAAATTGAGCAAGTTAAAGAAGCCCTATTGCAAGCTCCTGTACTGAGTCTTCTAAATTTAGACAAGCCTTTTCAATTATTTGTTAATACAGTTGATCAAACAGCTTATGAAGTATTGACTAAGATTGGGCAGGAAGCCAAAAGCCAGTAGGATATTATTTCAAATTATTTGATCCATTTAGTAAGAGTTGGCCAACATGCCTGCAAGCTCTGGTAGCCACTGCTGTGTTAGTAGAAGAAGCCCAAAAAGTAACCTTTGGGGCACCACTGGAAGTGTACACCCCCATAATACTAGGGGAATCCTTGCTAAAAATGCTGAAAAATGGTTAACTGATAGCACAATATTAAAATATGAGGCTATCTTGATTTAATACATGATTAATACATGATTAATATAGGATTGCACAGGGGTCAAGAGTTACAAACAAAAAATAAGCCCAGATTTGAGAGAACGAGAATTAAAAACAGGAGAAAAATTATTTAGAGATGGATCATCCTGAGTGGTAGACAGAAGAAGAAAATCTGGGTATGCCATAATTCGTGGAGAAAAACTGGAAGTAAAAGAATCTGGTCCCCTTAGCCCCTTGGTCAGCACAAGCCTGTGAACTCTATGCATTATTCTGTGCATTGCTGTTATTAAAGGATTGAGAAGGGACCATATACACCGACTCAAAATATGCCTTTGGGTAAGTGCATACATTTAGAAAAATTTGGAAAGAAAGGGGACTTATAAACACTCAAAGAAAAGGATTAGTGCAATTAGGATTGGTAATTCAAATTCTTACAGCTTTGAAGAGTCCAAAAATGATAGCAGTGGTTCATGTGAAAGGCCACCAGAGAGGGAGAGGCATTAAAACAAAAAGAAACAATTTGGCTGATGATGAAGCTAAGAAAGCTGCCCTGAGGGAAAACAGCAATGTAATTATGACTTTTCAGGAAGCAGGAACACAGAATCAAACACCATACTTTTCTTTAGCAGAAATAGAAGCCATAAAAAACCTAGGAGCAACTCTAAAAGAGTGATAATGGATTCTCCCTGACAAGACCACAGTTCAAAGGGCAGAAAAAGGCTAGACTCATGCTTCAAGGGTAAAAGGACCTATACCCAATAAAGACTGGGAAATTATTTGATACCAGGAGACCTGAAAGTAAAATGAAAAAAGACTAAAATTGATTAAACCATTTTATTGAGGTCCAAAATACAGTTTAAATTAAAACCGTAGTTTATCCACAACATAGCTGAAGAGAACATTTGGTGCCCAGAGGCTATAGCTCATATAGAAAATTGTTTTCAGCAGTGGATTTCACATAATGCTGCAATACATTTGCTGTGCCACCCACATATTGAAAGAATAACCCAGCCCCTGGATATTCAAGATATCCTGAGTACAGAAAGGTCAGAAGCTGCCATCTCGCAGAGAGAAGTTTCCATGTTTCAGCAAGGTTGCTGCAAACACGGTCATCAGTGTGAGCGGTGTAAAGCCGTGACCATGAAGTGGCTGAGACAAAGACATTGGCACAGGACAACTGTACCTTGGGACCAAAGAGATGTAGCTTTTATGATTCATTGTATACGATGTTTTAGTAGAGTAGAGTGAGACTTTAGAATGCAAAATTGGGTTATAGCACAGATCAACATTGATACTTATATAATAGAAGATCAATTACAAAGAGCATTTATTTATTTAGCGTATCACAAGGAAGGATTAGTGGCTTTGAGAACACTGCAAGAAAAACAAAGAATAATAGAAGTAAGATGGGGATACAGTAGGATTCCTAGAAACAACAGAAAAAGATAAATTGTCTTGCTTAACCTGTTCAGGTTATAAAACTCCTTTGATAGTTAACAATTAAAGGTTTGTGTTTTGTAATTGCACCTAACCTTAATTTATTAGAAAAATTAGGCATTCTGGATTTGCTGTTGATGGAAACTCCATTGAGTTTGGAGGCAGAACAATGTTGGTGGGAAGGGATTAGACACTTCCTTGGTCAATGGGGACAGCCTGAACTGATTGAAAATCTTTTAAGAGGCCCTCAGCGACTAACACAAACAGATTTCATTGAGGAACGACAATTCCAGAAAAGGAGACTGGAAACACCTGTTACTAAAAAAGTCCAATAACAAGTAACACACTGGGAGTGTACTAAGCATGGCTTAGAGTGTCGCCCATGGGTTTGTGTTATTTGTGCACTTTGCCTTATTTTGTGGTGGAGAATAACAAGAGCAGAAGAAAGAGAGAGAGAATTGATTTCTTTAACTTGCTTAGATGGCGTGCATAAGCAGTTAACTTTAAAAGGCATTTTCAGTGATTTTCTTGGAACACCTTTGAGATATGAAGATGGAACCTTTTATGCAATGGTCCAAATAACAGAAAATTTAGACCAAGGAGCTTTTACTATATTAGCTTTTGAGCAGGTGAGAGAGGAAATGATTCATAGTATTATAGAGCACTGTATCATAATTAACAGTTGCTGTGGAGAAGGAATTTGTGTGCCATGCTATAGACACATTTCTTACATGAATTGGCATTGTGAATGTGCCTATTGATGGCGATGAAGACTTAATAACTATCCCCGAAGTCAAAGAAAAAACGTGACCAACAAATCAGGTTGCTAACTGAAGTAGTGAGAAAGCAAATCTTATTGTGGTTGGCACATCTCCAGAGCTTTGCTGGTTTAGACTAAAAGAGGAAATAGCTGACTAACCCAGAGAGAGAGAGAGAGGGCAGTGCTGCGAGAACTGTGAGTAATCTGTGCCATCCTTGAAACAAACATGAGGCCAAGGGTACCAGTGAGACCAAATGCACCAGTGACTAGATCCCAGGATATAAACTTTGCTGCCAAGAATCCTGACATCTTGGCACTTGGCTGCAACCCAGAGAGCCTTGAGGACGGTAGAAAGTCAAAACTCCTGAGGATTATTTTCACTGTGTTTGTTGTGATGCCCTTGGCAACTGACCAAAACTATGGAGCCACTCTGGACAGAGTCCATGAGAGAAGAGAATGAGCAATGCAGGAACAAACAATAACAAAACAAGCAGCACAAGAGTGGGCAATGAGAGAACAATTGATGCAAAAACAAAGTCCCAATAATGTTGATCCCTGTAATAAATGCCATCACTCCATGTGGGTCAAGGACAAGATGGAATTTGTGTTTGTGGCACACATACATGTTAGTGCTGCCTGCTACGATCAGAGCAATTTTATAGATATTTGTGTTAAAAATAGAAAAATGTATTGGGTAGGGAAAAATTTAGGATTTAATGGATGAGATCCTTATCCTTACAATGATCAAATTTGTCTTCAATATGAAAACTTTTTTTTTTGTTTTGGAAAGATGAGAATGGAAACGATCCAAGTATAAGTATAGAAGGTACAGCACTAAGGAGAAAAAAAAAAAAAAAAAAAAAAGAAGAAAAACTAAAAGAAACAAACGAAAGATGTAAAAAAGCCATAAGGAAAGAATTAAAATAACTGGATAAGCTGTATGAACAATTGAAACAGCAGTATAGCGACTGGGATTTGACAACCTAAGCTAAGAATCTTTTTTGTAAAATTGCTACGGAATTAGGATTTTCCAAATGCTGGATCTGTGAGCGACTTAAAATGGCTGAAAGATGGCTGTGGAGAGGTGAGAGTCTAGCTCCAGAACAATTTTTCAAATGGAATCATACTCAAATTTCCAAGATATTAAAACGACCTGAAGGATGGATTTTGAGTCATCAAGTAATTGGAACAGTCTGTATAACTTGAGAAGGAAGGAAATATAATGAAGTTGTAGGATACACTCCTTGTATATCTACTTTAGTCGTTAATTCGGATAATAAAACTAAGACTTGCCAACCAAAAACTTTTACTGGGTATTGGGGAATAACAAAGGAAATGAATTGTGAGTGCAATAATCAAACTGATTTGTGCTGGCATCAAAGTCCGGGAGCTAACCCCTACCAGTATATAAAAGACCTAAAATCCTACTGGGAACAACAAGAAAACACAGACAGTAAATGGAAATCCCCTGATGGAATATATTGCATTTTTGGGCAATGAGACTAGAGTGAATTACCTCTAAAGTGGGAGGAAACCTGTACCTTAGGAGTTATACGACCCTCCTTCTCCGTCATACCAAGATCTAGGAGCAATATGCTGGGAACACCACTTGATGAGACTCTAGAAAGAAATAAAAGAGATTTAAACCTCAACTTTCCAAAGGCAGGGGGAAACCAGGAATGGGGGGAAGATGAATGGCCTGCAGAAAGAATCATTGCATATTATGACCCAGCAACTCGGGCTGAGGATGGATCTTGGGGATATAAGACCCCAATTTATCTACTGAATCGATTGAGGAGACTCCAGGCAGTAGTAGAGGCTGCATCAAACCATACTTCTGATGCCCTGAAGTTACTGGCCAAGCAGCATTCACAAATGTGAGCATTTGTATATCAAACCAGAATTGACCTAGATTATCTGTTGGCTGAAGAAGGGGGAGTTTGAGGAAAATTTAATGAATGTGAGTGCTGTGTGGAGAGAGATGATCATGGGGAAGCCATCACAAAGCTTGCTGAAGAAATTAAAAGGGTGGCACGCACACCTGTTCAAAAGTGGAATTCTATTCTAAAAACAGATTGGTGGGATAACCTCTTTGGAGGAGCCTGGTGGAAGAAGGTGGGATTTATGCTGTTATGTTCTGGATTAGGATTTTTATTCTTACCATGCACGATTCCATGTCTTCTTAGACTAATCCACCCAGTGATACAAGGAATGCAAATGACAGCAATGCCCATTGATCCAGAATTGGCAGCAAAAGGGAAACCAGATTCTTTGATGATATTAAAAGCTAGATGAACTCATACTCAGAAGAAAGGAGCCAAAGAGATGTTGACTGAACAGAAAGAGACTACTCTAGCACAAGAGATGTCAACCAAATTTGAGAAGGAATGCAAAAAGCTTGATGCCGCATGGGAGATGTTAGAAAATTTAAGGCTGAAACGAGAGAGCATGAAAACCAGGATTATTGAG
>JANEHK010001719.1:0-11657 GCA_025960845.1 Tachycineta bicolor | reverse complement strand
GACCTCGGCATTTTCCAGCAGCGCTGGAGGGACTGGGACTGAAGAGAGACTGAGAGAGAGCCGAGCTCCACCCACGGCAAGAATTTTCTCAATTTGCCATCTCACTCCAGAACGAGAGGTTTTATTGTTTCATATTATTCATTCTTTATACTTGTATGCACTTTATTTGTTTAGTAAAATAGTTTTTTCCACTTTTCTCCACAAAGGTTTTTTTTTTTCTTCCCAGACTAGTTAGAGGGAGGGGCCACTTGGGTTTCCTTCCCAGAGGGATCCTATATTTGGGTTTTCCCCCAAATTTGTCTCCAAACCAAAACATACCCTTAATTGGCACCCACTGCGGGGCACGAGAGTGTGGAAAAAACTTGTACTAATTATTATTAACTGCATTTTTTTGTTGTCCTTCAGGTAGGGCTTAAACAGACAGTGTCCATGTTGCTTCTTGAAGTCCTAACGTCTCTTAGAATAGAATCTTTTCTGCATTTCTGTTCCCTAGGCTTTTTTGAAGTCTTAATACCTTTGTGGACTCTAGGTTTGTTTTCCTACCCAAAAATAGCTCCAATATTGTCCTTAACATACAGCTTTTACACTAGGGATGCACAAATTAGAATAGTTATTTTGCTGGGTTCGGTGATTATGGTTTACAAGAAGCTTATAAAGATACTAGAGTTTGTTCTGGGTATGTTCAGTTTATAGTTTTTTCGTCCTACCCTGCATCCTAGTTCCAGTAGCATGTTTTGGGGATTTATCGATAATTGCACCCAGTTTGTTAAAGGAGGAGTAGGGAATGAGGCTCTTCAGCCTCTTTTTTCCTTCTTCTCTTTTGAGTCAGTTACATCACTTTTAGAGAATGTTCAGGGTCTTTTGAATGTTAAAGACCCCACCTCCCTAGTATTTCACCTCGTGACTTTCCTCTATATAGCTTATAGCTTTTCTAGAATGAGTCACACACTGCTAAACACTGTAGGGCAGCAGATAGAGGCAAGGGAGCAGGGAAATAAATCAGTCACTCAGGCTGCAGCCAACCCCACAGCTATTCAGGCTGCAGTTAAACCAGACAGTGAGGCTAAGACACCAGCAGTTGCTGCAGTAAAGAAGGGAAAGAAGCACACGGACAAAACCGATCGACCAGTAGACGATGATTCAGGTGAAGGATCCTCAGTGCCTCCTGACACCCAGTCAGGAGTCAAACCAACTGACACACAATCAGAAGCTGAAGCAACTGATGATACACAGTCAAAAGCTGAACCAACTGATACAAAATCAGAAACCCAACCAACTGGTACAAGATCGGGAGTCCAACCAACTAGCACACGATCAGAAGCCCAACCAGCTGCTACATCAAGAGCCCAACCAACTACTACAAGATCAAGAGCCCGACCAACTGCTACAAGATCAAGAGATACTATTGAGGCCTTTTCCCTGAAGGACCTTCGTGGCCTAAGAAAGGATTATACTCGACGACCTGATGAATCTATAATTAGTTGGTTAGTCCGTCTTTGGGATGCTGCAGGCGAGGCTACAATACTGGATGGCACTGAAGCGAGACATCTGGGATCCCTATCACATGGTCCAGTTATTGACCAAGAAATGATGAGGGAAGCTAGTCCTTGCAGTCTCTAGGAACAGGTCCTGGGAAGTGTGGCACAAAGATATCTGTGTGCCAACGATCTCTATATGCCGCAAACTCAGTGGAAAACCATTAAACAAGGGATTCAGCACTTGAGAGAAATGGCAGTAGCGGAGATTGTCTTCTCAGATGACCTAAACACTAGGAACCCCGACTTGGTACCATGTACACCTGTAATATGGCGAAAACTTGTACGACTTGGGCCACAGGAATACTCCTCTGCTTTAGCAATAATGAAGCGGGATGAGACAGAGGAGACTGTGCTTGATATGGCGAAGAAGCTCTGAACATATGCAGATGCCGTGCATAGTCCAATACATGCAAGAATCGCAGCTTTGGAAACACAGATGCGGGGATTAGCAGACAATCTCAAAGAAATCAAAGAGAACATTCTCCATATCTCTGCAGTACAAGTTAGAGGCTCTGGCACCACACGCAAACGTTCCCTAAATAGAGAGGGAAAAGGCATCCCACGGGCTAAGCTGTGGGTCCTCCTGCGTGAATGTGGAGAAAACATGAAAAGATAGGATAGAGAATCTACTGATGCTATGACACAATGGCTGCATGAATTGTTAGATGGCAAGACTGTGAGAGGCAGTTCTAGCAAGAAAGAAGCAGCTCCAGTTACCCAGGGAAATAAGGATAATCAGGCTTAGAGGGGCCCTGCCTCTAGCCAAGTAGAGGCTAGGGAAAACCGTGTTTTTTGGACTGTGTGGATTCGTTAGCCTGGCACATCAGAACCACAAAAATATGAGGCCTTAGTTGACACTGGTGCACAGTGCACATTACTCCTATCAAGACATGTGAGAGAAGAATCTGTTTCCATTGCTGGAGTGACAGGGGGTTCACAAGATTTTACTTTGGTGGAAGCTGATGTGAGCCTGACTAGAAATGAGTGGAAGAGACACCCTATTGTAACTAGCCCAGAGGCTCCATGCATTTTAAGCATAGACTTCCTCCGAAATGGGTATTTCAAAGACCCAAAGGGATTTAGGTGGGCATTCGAGATAGCAGCTGTAGAGACAGGGAATGTTAAGCAGTTGAATACCTTGCCTGGACTATCAGAGAACCCATCTGCTATAAGTCTTCTAAAGGTAGAAAAGCAACAAGTGCCAATTGCCACTTCAACAGTGCATCGCCGACAGTACAGAACAACTCGAGATGCTGTGATCCCCATCCACAAGATGATCCGTGAGCTGGAGAGCCAAGGGGTAGTCAGCAAAACCCACTCACCCTTCAAGAGCCCCATCTGGCCTGTGCGCAAGTCTGACGGAGAATAGAGATTGACTGTGGACTACCGTGCCTTGAACGAAGTGACTCCACCATTGAGCGCTGCTGTGCCGGACATGCTGGAACTCCAGTACGAGCTGGAGTCCAAGGCAGCAAAATGGTACACCACAATTGACATTGCTAACGCATTTTTCTCCATTCCTCTGGCTGCAGAATGCAGGCCTCAGTTTGCTTTCACCTGGAGGGGCGTGCAGTACACCTGGAACCTACTGCCCCAGGGGTGGAAACACAGCCCCACCATCTGCCATGGACTGATCCAGGCTGCACTGGAAAAGGGTGAGGCTCCGGAACATCTACAGTACATCGATGACATCATTGTGTGGGGAAACACAGCAATGGAAGTGTTTGAGAAAGGAGAAAATATCATCCAGATTCTCCTGAAGGCTGGCTTTGCTATCAAGAAGAACAAAGTTAAAGGACCTGCTTGAGAGATCCAGTTTCTAGGAATAAAGTGGCAAGATGGAAAGCGTCAGATTCCCACTGAAGTCATCAACAAGATCACAGCAATGTGTCCACCAACCAACAAAAAGGAAACACAACCTTTCCTAGGCGCCATAAGTTTCTGGAGGATGCACATTCCTGAGTACAGCCAAATTGTGAGCCCTCTCTACCTAGTTACCCACAAGAAAAACAATTTCCACTGGGGCCCTGAACAGCAACAAGCCTTTGCCCAGATCAAGCAGGAGATCGCTCATGCAGTAGCCCTTAGCCCAGTGAGGACGGGACCAGATGTGAAAAATGTGCTCTACTCAGCAGCTGGGAACAATGACCTGTCCTAGAGCCTTTGGCAGAAAGTGCCTGAGGAGACTCGGGGCCGACCACTGGGATTCTGGAGCCAAAGCTGCAGAGGGTCCGAAGCCAACTACACTCCAACAGAGAAAGAAATCTTGGCCGCCTATGAAGGAGTTCAAGCCGCCTCAGAAGTAGTAGGCACTGAAACACAACTCCTGCTGGCACCTCGACTACCAGTGCTGGGATAGATGTTCAAAGCAGAAGTTCCCTCTACCCACCATGCCACCAATGCCACATGGAGCAAATAGATTGCCCTCATCACTCAGCGTGCCCGCATTGGAAACCCAAATCGCCCTGGGATTCTGGAAATAATTACAAACTGGCCAGAAGGTGAAAACTTTAGTCTCATGGATGAAGAAGAGCAGGAACAAGTGACACATGCTGAAGAAACTCCACCATACAACCAACTGCCAGCAGAAGAAACATGCTACGCTCTTTTCACTGATGGTTCCTGCCGCATCGTTAGGATGAAACGAAAGTGGAAAGCAGCCGTATGGAGCCCCACACAACAGGTTGCACAAGCCACTGAAGGAGAAAGTAGGTCAAGCCAACTTGCTGAACTCAAAGCTGTTCAACTAGCCCTAGACATTGCTGAAAGAGAGAAGTAGCCAAAGCTCTACCTCTACACTGATTCGTGAATAGTAGCCAATGCTCTGTAGGGATGGCTAGAGAAGTAGAAAAAAGCCAATTGGCAGTGCAAGGGAAAACCAATCTAGGCTGTAGATGAGTGGAAAGACATTGCCACTCGGGTAAAGAAGCTACCTGTCAAAGTCCATCATGTAGATGCCCATGTCCCCAAGAGTCGGGCTAATGAGGAGCACCGAAACAACGAGCAAGTAGATCAAGCTGCAAAGATAGAGGTGTCAAAGATAGACTTAAATTAGCAACACAAGAGAGAGTTGTTCCTAGCTCGATAGGCCCATGATGCCTCAGGTCACCAGGGCAGAGATGCCACCTATAAGTGGGCATGAGACCCAGGGGTAAATCTAACCATAGACAGTATTTCTCAAGTTATCCATAACTGTGAGACGTGTGCTGCCATTAAGCAGGCCAAGCAGGTGAAGCCCCTATAGTATAGCGGGCGATGGTCCAGGTATAAGTATGAGGAAGCCTGGCAGATTGACTACATCACCCTTCCCCAAACCCGCCAAAGCAAGCGCTATGTGCTGAGATGTCACCGAGATGCACAAAGCAATCACGCAGACATAAATCATTTGAAAGCAGAGAACCCTCTGATTCCAGGTCACCACCTCGAGAACAGAGAGAGCAGGAAAAAGAAGGGCCTCCTTGTTTATTCTTTACTTTTTATACATTTGTGGATCTGGCAGAACATTGGCTTTTTGGGTATACATTTGTGGATCTGGCAGAACATTGGCTTTTTGGGTTTCCACCCCTCAGCCTCAGTGGCCAGACCAATTGTCAGTTACAGTTGTTTTTCAGGTTAGAAATATGCAAACAAAGGACAAAGAATGAGAAACAAAGGGTTTGTTTATGTTACATCTATGGGAAAGGTAGAAAACTGCTCCTAATATTGTACAGTAACGAAAAGATCTGACTCCATTATGAATTTCAAGAAGGCTAATAAGAAAGCACAGAAAAACCAGGGTAACACTGACCACAGTAAAAGCCACCACGGGGTGGCTAGAGACCTACCCTGTGCCTCACGCTACTGCCCGGAACACCATCCTGGGCCTTGAAAAGCAAGTTCTTTGGAGGCATGGTACCCCTGAGAGGATTGAGTCAAACAATAGAACTCATTTCAAGAACAGCCTCATCAACAACTGGGCTAGGGAACATGGCATTGAGTAGGTGTACCATATCCCCTATCATGCACCAGCTTCAGGGAAGGTAGAAAGATACAATAGACTGTTAAAAACCGCTCTGAAAGCACTGGGTGGGGGATCATTCAAAAATTAGGAGCAGCATCTAGCAAAAGCCACCTAGTTAGTTAACACCCGAGGTTCCACCAACCGAGCAGGCCCTGCCCAATCTGAGCCCCTACATACAGTAGATGGAGAGAAAGTCCCAGTAGTACATGTAAGAAGTTTGTTAGGGAAGACAGTTTAGATCAATTCTGCTTCAAGTACGGAGGATCCCATCCGTGAGATTGTCTTTGCTCAGGGACAAAGCTGCACATAGTGGGTAATGCAGAAAGATGGAACCACACGATGTGTACCCCAAGGAGATTTGATTGTTAAGTGAGAACCGTGTGTAATTATCGTTGTGTGCTGAATGGTACTGCTACTGTATGTAGCTGTATATTGCATATTGTTTTTATATAGATATATGTGTGTGTAGAGCTAGAGTATATATTAGTTTTAGTAAATTGACAATATGGAGATAAGGGGTAGAATGTCCTAGAGTAACTTTATGATGCTTGTATCCCCAATTGTCTGTTCTGTTTCTGCTGTATATTGAGTCCTGTGCCTTTAAGACTGGTTCTAAGAGTAAGGAGACTGTTTTTTTTCCTTTCCTTTTTTTCTTTCCTTTTTCTTAGAGCTGTTTAAACCTGCTCTGGACTGAAAACCCAGGGGAGCACTGGGGGCTGCACCTGCGGCCCACTGGGGCCTGGACCTCGGCATTTTCCAGCAGCGCCGGAGGGACTGGGATTGAAGAGAGACTGAGAGAGAGCCGAGCTCCACCCACGGCAAGAACTTTCTCAATTTGCCATCTCACTCCAGAACGAGAGGTTTTATTGTTTCATATTATTCATTCTTTATACTTGTATGCACTTTATTTGTTTAGTAAAATAGTTTTTTCCACTTTTCTCCACAAAAATTTTTTTTCTTCCCAGACTAGTTAGAGGGAGGGGCCACTTAAGTTTGCTTCCCAAAGGGATCCTATATTTGGGTTTTCCCCCAAATTTGTCTCCAAACCAAGACACGGACTCCGCTTATGTGGCGGGATTGGTATCCAGAGCAGATCAGGCCATACTGCAGGAAGTGTGTAACACCGCACTGTTTGAGCTGCTTTCTAAGCTTGTCAAGCTTGTCTCCCACAGAGAGCAGCCATTTTTTATGATGCATATGAGATCACACACAGATTTGCCAGGGTTCATAGCTGAGGGAAACAGGAGGGCTGATGCTCTCGCTACTCCTGCAGTGATGGCCCCATTGCCAAGCATTTTTGAGCAGGCAAAGCTCAGCCATCAGCTTCACCATCAGCACGCGCCTGGCCTTGTTCGCTGGTTACACATCACCTGGGAACAGGCTAAGGCAATTGTGGCTACGTGTCCCTCCTGCAATCTGCATGCACTTCCCACCTTAAGTGCGGGAGTGAACCCCAGAGGTCTGAACAGCTGTGAGCTGTGGCAGACTGATGTGACACATATCCCCCAATTCGGCCGATCAAAATATGTGCACGTCTCAGTGGACAACTTCTCCGGTGCAGTTTTCGCTTCAGCCCACGCAGGGGAGAAGACCTCGGATGCAATAAAACACCTTATCCAGGCTTTCTCCTTCATGGGCATCCCAAAAGAATTAAAAACTGATAATGGCCCAGTGTACCACTCCAAGGAGTTCAGCAGCTTCCTGCAACAATGGGAGTGGGACATAAAACAGGCATCCCCCATTCCCCAACAGACCAAGCCGTGGTGGAAAGGACCCACAGGGAAATCAAAAGGGTCCTCAACCAACAACAACCGGTGTTAAAAACAGAAACACCACAGACCTGATTGGCCAGAGCTCTATTCACATTGAATTTTTTAAACAGCACCTTTGAGTTTTTTAAACCCTCTGATCGTTCGTCATTTCGGGGCAAACCCTCAACTGAACACCAAAGAGAGGCCGCCAGTCATGGTCTGGGACCCTGAGACTGGAAGGACAGAGGGACATCATGATTTAGTCACGTGGGGTCACGGGTACGCTTGCGTGTCCACCCCCACGGGGCCGAGATGGTTACCATCAAAATGGGTGAGGCCCTATATCCCGAAGGTCTCGGGGGAGAATAGGAAACTGCCCCAAGTTACACAGGCAGCGTTTAGGAGGAAAAGGAAGGAAGATCTTTCCCAGGATGGTTTCCCTTTCCTGAATGACTCCGTGCTCGAATGCTGATTGTTTGTTTCGGTCCTTTTAGCCCTCACAGAACCCGTCCAGCGCCAGTTCCCAGTGCTGAGGAAATTCCACCTGCTCCTCGTCATCTTCCTGCTTGCCAGTCTCGCTGCACCTGTCTCCATATGGTTGGTGCCCCAGCCCAAAGCCACCAGGGCAATGGGGCAGGCCACAAGGCCATCCAGAGCATCCGGAACATGGTGAATGACATCAAAAGAGAGACTGGTGACTGGCTGAATGGATTGTTTGTGGACTGGGGAATTTCGGGCTGGGTGGGTTCAATTTTGAAATCAGTTCTGTTATTTTTGTTTGTTATTGTGTTAATTTTAATTGGGATTGGCATCATCAAAAAAATGTTAAGTAGATTAATTTCTAGCACCACACATGCCCCCTCTGTGAACCAAGTTGCTGTATCATCCGCGCCTGGATGGGAGGAAGACGTGGAACTGGAGGAAGACCCAGAAGACAGGAGACACCCAGAAGAAGAACCTCTGATGGAGTGGCCCACTCAGCCAGAGTGGCTCGCCGAGAGATACCCGGACTCCGAATATCATCCTCCTCCGTTCCAGCCCTCCTCCTGTTATTAAAAGAAAAAAGGGGAAGATGTGGCGGTGCAAGAATTGTTTTATTAGGTTTTTATAAGAAGTTTTATGTTATAGTTCATTTCACTGTATCCCCAGTTCTGTAACCCATTTGTGTTTTCTGTATAATAAGGTTTTTTGTGTCAGTCCTCCCACCCCTCACCTGACTTGGACCATCCCCTCTGCCCCCCCCCCCCCCTCTGGGGCAGCCTGCCTATCACTTCGGGACCCCTCCCCAAGATCGGGAAAGCATACGGGGAGGGCTTCAGGTGATAGGTCCCCTGGGTCAGAATTCCTTTGCCCTTGGTGTCAATGGTCAGAGGTTTGGGGGTGGGCACACCTTTTTACCCCCTGAATCCCCTGATCTGTTGTCTTTTTGTAACCCCCCTTGAACCCCTCCCCCACTTATAAGGTGGAAGAGGGAGACTCTCGCTCTCTCGCTCTCTGGCCTCCCTGGCCTGAGGTTTGGACCAGCTGCGGACTTCCTGCAGCTCGGCCTGAATAAACATCTTTTAACCTGCTAAGCTGAGAGCCAGCCTTTTCTACTGCTGCCACTGTCACAACACTATTTAGTCCTGCTGCTGCTGAGAAGCCGAGCCAGCAGGTAAAGAGAACCTGCCTGCCTATCTGAACTGGGAACATCTTGTAGCTGTGCAGGTCTGAGCTAGCTGGAGGCCGGCGTCCGCCCAGTGCGGAGACAGAAACAGCAACAAGATCCCACCTCCCCACAAGTCCTTCCAGGTATGATTCAGTTTTGCTGTCACCTGTCTGGTTGTGCAAAGCATCCTGCTCATTTCCAGAGCCAACCCAGATGTTCCAGAGACTGCATAATCCCCACAACGTATCTGTTCTGGTTTCAGGCAGATTTTGGGAGAAACCCTCCCACGGGGCCCCCTCCCCTCCCCCAACTGGTTCGGGAAAGGACTTCCTCAGAGAGAAGTGGAAAAAACCTGTTTATTAAACAGGCAAAGCACTCCCAGCACAATACCAATGACAAGAGCTTTGTGCCGCTTATGGAGGGATAACAAACTTAAAAAGAGAAGGTCTCCTCTTGAAGATAGTCACTGTGTTCCATTGCTCCATCTCCGCTGACGTTGGGAGAAAAGGAGATGTGCAGAGCTGGTCTTGGTGGGGTGGGTCCCCTGTGGAGGCCCCCGGTGCTTCCCCCAGGTCCTTAGTCCGGAGAGATTGGAACAGTTCTGAGGAGAGGGCAAAAAAGGAAAAAAAGGAAAAAAAAAAAAGCTTCAGCTATTCTACAGCATCTAACTACGCTAGCACTAAACTAACTAACTAACTCCCGGGGAAAAAAACAACAGAGCTGCTTTCGTCTTGCAGTGTTCCAACTCCTCCACTTCAAGGTCACTCCTAGGAGCAGAGTTTTCCTGGGGAAAAACAAACAGCGCTTCCCCTCCCCTTTGCACCCAATAGACAATTGGGGGATACACAGTCACCCTAGGACAGTATCATAAGTGAAAAAAACAGATTTTCAGAAGAGCAGGTAGGAATATGCGCCCCCCAGATTTGGATCCCACCACATCCAGCATTGTGTACCTGTCTAGAATTATGCTGTATATTTTTTTTTTTTCATTTTCCTAAGTCACATAAAAAAAAAAAAATTGCCTCCAAAGAACACCAATCCTGCAGGCTACTGGATTCACAGTCAGTATAACTGCAGTATTCTTCTGAAAGAAAGAATACTATTATGAAGAATAAAGAGAAGTGACAGGTTGGGATTATTATATTTAATTACTTTAAACCACAACTCTCATGGGCTGGCACAGTTTGTTTTTTAGCTAGGGAGGAATGTGGAGTGTTGCCCTGTCAGGACTTTGGAATTGTTTTGGAAAGGACAGGGACTTATCGGAGGCTAGTTTGGGATATTGGCATCTGCTTTGACCACTGAGAACATTGAATGCGACTTTGAGAAGTACCCATATAAATCCTGATTTTGTTCAAGTCAGCCCTTTTTCTCCTGGCCAGCTGAACAGGTAACATCGAGTTGGGGCCTGCTGGTCCCCCTCCCTTTCGAGGGGAAGCTGGCCCCGAGGCCTAGCCGGGCTCCATCGGCACCCAGCAGGGGGAGGAGAGGTTGCAGCTTAACATCAACTACTTTTTAAAACCTCCCCAGAGCCCCGGAGCAGGAACGGATCTCTGCCAGGCCCCTGATAACAACTATGGGCCCAGTTGGGCCGAGGCTGCCCTGGTTGTCACTGAGGGGTGAGCAGAGCTCTCCCACCTCCTCCAGTGATTCCCAGGCAGAGAGGAAAAGAGTGAAGGAGGAGAAACCCAGTCAATCTGAGATGCATCGGGGGAGAGACTGCTGCCCTGAAGAAAATCACATGGCCACTGCAGGCCTGGGCAGATTTAACCCTTTCTTGACAACATGAAGCTTTTAAAGCCTAACCCTTTCTTGAGAGAGAGAAGAAAGAGACAGATTAGACGTAGAAAAGACAAAGCATGAAGACAGTGGAGCAAGAGTGAAAGAACTGATAAAGATTATTGGAAGGAGGGATTGAGGAAGTGGACATTTTTTACCAGACTTCTCTGGGGTAAACTATGGAGAAATGAATTGTTTCTTGTAATATCTTAATGCTGTTTGGGGGAATTCTGGTCCTAGTCAAAGTTGGGGATCGATATAATTGAGATTTAGAGTGGGAATCTTAAAGTCCCTTACTCCTGGGGTAGAAGGAGGTCTCAGCCTTTGAGACAAAGATGATTTTAGAGAGAAAGTGATTTGAAGCCCTTGGCTCCTGGGGTAAAAGGAGGTCTCTATTTCTTTTGAGATAGAGACGATTTTAGAGATGGAAGAAGAGAATCCTTGTTTTATAGTAGAAGAAGCATTCTTAAACAGTACCCCAGATACACTAAGAAGCCCATGAGTAGCCAGGGGAAAGGCTGCTAATGGGTGGGGCTGCACAAGCTGCAAAAAAAAAACTTCAGGCAGTTGCAGATTTGTTACATTGGGAGCCACCAGACTGTTTTTGTCTTGTGGCAAATGTCTCCATAGAACTCTAGAGAGACTCCTCTCTCAAAGTGATGAAAGACTGTTTAAATGGTGAAACTGACTGAAAATCACAGGTTGTGTCTCTCTATGTTGTTTTGTAGGAAAGCTAACAGTTTGTGGGTGGAGGGAGTGTCTTGAAGTTTCATTTTTTTTTCAACTTTTTTTTTTTCCATTCTTTTAGTGTTTGTTAATAAAACTATTTGTTTATTTTTAAGCTTGAGCCTGCTTCGCTTCTCTTGATTGATCCTCTCCCACAAAGGAAAAATAAGAGTAAACACTAAGACCACTACACTAAATTTAGCAAACAGAATTTG